>CAKNWT010319411.1:0-25435 GCA_932066315.1 Andricus coriarius
ATAGAAACTGTGGTGTGAGGTCTTGTAAATGCGGTGTTGAAATTTCAGCGAAGTAAGTTTTTGAGATGGTGTTCGCCATTGCGTGAGAGATGTGAAATGATAATCGAGCCCATGGTGTGCGGGACAAGCGGCGGAGAGAATTGAGCAAGTAGGTGTATAGGTAGAAAAGCGAGAACGGCCAATCAGAGGGCAACCTCCCGGGGGACGCGACGTTGCCATGGTTGCATCCGAACTCCCTCTTAGGCCTTACACTCGATCCCTCATGAATCGACTCAGCCAAGCCGGGGCTATATCGCGCCTTGACGTTCCACGATGTACCGGCCATGCCACAACATACCGTACGGCGTACAGTGTACAGCGTCAGTAGCGTGCTACTATCGGTTCGACCATTCGTCCAACAGAGAGGGAGAGGGAGAGAGGGCGCTTATCAGAGTGAAAGAGAGGAACTACCCTCACTACCCTCTCTCTGTCT
The DNA here is from genome assembly GCA_932066315.1 of Andricus coriarius. Lineage (NCBI taxonomy): Eukaryota > Metazoa > Arthropoda > Insecta > Hymenoptera > Cynipidae > Andricus > Andricus coriarius. The sequence continues at coordinate 473 of CAKNWT010319411.1, forward strand.
CTCGCTCACTGCCGGTTTCCTGCACTTAGCAAGATCAATACCAGCCAACGAGGCTTGAAAACATGCGTCAACATGGTCTTGCACTGTTTGTATGTCCACATAACGCTGCGCCCGACCCAAACTCCCCGTCCGGCCACTTTGCTACCCCTGATACCACCGCGTACACCGTCAACTCCGCTTGCTACCTACGGCCAAACAATGTCCGACAAGGCTGCGTACATATTAGCTTCTACAGCCATACGTCACCCCATGGCTTGACCAACAGTATTAATTAAAATAATACTCGGGCACCGAGCTTTTCGCACCACTGTCAGTTGTAACCTTGCATGGCGACGAGCCGCTGAGGTATATCGTGCAAACCTGATCAACCTCAATTTACATAGTGTAACTCAGAAATCTTGCAAATCTGGAAACCTGTTCCATCGTCCAGTAATCTGATGAAAACTTGCATACTAAGGGGATATATAGGAGACTTCCTTAACCTCCCCTTGCATTAGAATAGTCTCCTGACGTAAAACAAGGACCTTACATTTTTGGCTGATTTGGTTGCCTGAGTAAGCCACTGTTGGTGGATCGAAGATAAGTCGTATTTTTTTACCTATCACTTGGTAAAATCCAGTAGCTCTTAACAATATTTGTGGAAATTGCAGGCAACAATTATGAAAAACTTTAGTTTAAAAATGCTCTTGTTGCAGCACTTTTAGCACTGCACATTCAGATGTAGATTCTCCTCGAATGCCGTGATTGCATCTCTGATGTAGAACCCTGGTTTATTTCCGTCAATTTTTAGGCAAATATATTTTCTCTCACAACAAATTGTCTCTTCTTCATTGTACGCACCGAAATTTAAATGGGTTTTTTCCGATACTCGCGCGGGAAAGGCGTCTTGGTTCACGCGTAGAGAGATACAAAGTCATCGGATTGATGACTTGCCCGCGGAAGAATCTTGATTACCCTTACTAGTAAGAGAATTGAGGGAAGTGAAGAAAGCGTGGAGGAGTGAGTTGCGATAATAACACCATCAAACCAGAATTATGGGCTGCGTGACGCCAAAGCAAAAAAAAAAACTTAAAATTTTTAATTTATAATCTGTCAACCGATTGAGGAATTTATAACTTTGCCGTCTCTTAACTCTTCTCAAGGCTGCATTGCCATCTGCGGAAATCGGACAAAATGATAGAAACAAATCAGGGTTCAGTAAAGTTGCGAATCAAGTAAAAGTTGATATCATTTAGAACTGAGACTCCAATAGAACTCTTTTTGAGGGTTCCATTTTTAGTTCGTTGATATCCGATAGATGGCTATTCATATTTTCAAATGCGCATGTACCGAAAAGTGCGGGCCTATTTTAAATTAATAAAGACTATGAATCATCATACAGATAAATATTAACAAACATTTTTTATTCTTTTTAAAAACAAATTAAATTGAATGACAGAAGTACCTACCTTCCTAAAAAGTGTAATATTAACGTAATATTGCAAGTATATATTATATAATTTTAAATAGTACCGCGCTTTTTTGGTTGATGCGCAGTTGAAAACGTCGGATTTTCAACAACACCTTAAAAACTGTCATATTTCATGTGCACTATCTTCCTTTCAAGAATGTCTAATATCTATAATTTTAGTTTCTTCATTTAATTTTTCCCAGTGCAATATTATTTAATTCAAATTACAAAGTAAAATATACACCATAAAGTTATAAAATCTTCGTAGTGAGTCAAGGCTGAAGTTTCAATCCATACTTTGGGTTGACTTAGAAACCATTGATCATTTTGGGTTCCTTTTCAGCAAGGGAGGTTCCTTTTTGTTGCAGCTCCTTTGGAAGCAAAAATTGGTTCTAATAGAAACCCTTGTTTTTTCGGTGCTGTTTTGTCCAAATTTTATTTTGGAACTTTCCATTAAATGTAATGGAAGTTTATTTCCGAGACGTAAGGTATATATGATATCGTAGTTTCCAATCGCTGGTATTGTAAAATTGCCACACATGCATTGTAATATTGCCACACATGTAATGCAATGTTGCGGAAGGAAGTTTTAAACAAAATTGAAATTCGCAGGCATGGAGAATCGAGCCCTATTCGCCAAGCTCTAAGTCGAGTGTGTTACCACTAGTCTAGCAAGGCATAATTCTCATCTTACTTAAATAGATGATGACTGATCTGCTAGGCGGGCTAAATGAATGTAAGACAAAATTCCAGAACCAGTATTGTGCAGTGTTATTGTGAAGTATTATTGTAAAGTGTATTCTTCGAAATGGCAATACACGTATTGCAACTTCACCTTCCGATACCGGTATGAAATTTTGCCTTACACTCGTATAGTAAAAGTGTGGTAAGTCCCAAACATTTTTAACAGGCAGAAATATTTGTGAACAGTCGGCAATCTTTTTGGAAGTTATTGTTTTACATAATTCACCAGTAGGAGTGTTGAGCGAGGGTTAGTGTCATGCAAAACGATGAGACGAGATGGTGAAGACCCTTAATAAGGAACGTCGTCGAGTTTAACGGTCGCTTGGTTCCCGTCGACGAAGAGGAAGAAGTAGTAGTGAGACAAGTGGGAGGCTCAAAAAGAGTGGAAAAATGGTGAGTGAGGACTAAGAATGGTGAGGACGAGTGGGAGGTAACACACCACATTCACGCGCACATTCACACTCACCTGGATACGTGCCTCAGGCAATCCAATCTTCTCGGCGAGGCGCTCCCGTGCAAACACGTCCGGATAATGTGTCCGCTCGAATTCTGAAACGAAACAAGGTTGCAACAAGTGCTCATTATTGCTGGATCTACTACCCACATGTATGCAGTGCTCAGGCTTCCTAATCTGAGCTCCTTATCTTAGGACTGTAATTTTAGCTAACTTTGGGAAAATTCTGGACTACTCAGGCTAGGAAAGGCTACAGAAAAGCATTGTTTTATTGGACGACTTTTTAATAAATATTTTACTCACCTTTCTCGAGACTATCGATTTGCTCATTGGAAAACGAAGTCCGATTGCGTTGTAATTTCCGCTTCAGCCTTAATCGTACTTGCGAGTCTTCATCTCCAGAAGAATTGTGCTCGGAATTACCATCGGATGTAGTTTCCTGTTGATGAGAAAGCAAGGAACCGGTATCTGTAAACAAAATTATGATCGAGTTGTTATGAAGTTGATTGAATTGCAGTCAATGCTTACGTAAAGTGCTTCTACGCATTGTATCTTAACTTATTCAAAACCTTCCCGTAAAGTAAAATTAAGTCAACAATGAATGTGAGAGTCTGACGTAATTAATTCCGAAATAGAATCGGAATCGACCCTGATATTTGCATAACAAGGAGAAACACAAAACGCAAGTTTGTAATAAATGCGTCTTAGAAATTTTCTGATTCCTAAATTAGTGAGTTACACTATACACGCTGGGTATAGGATGAGGGTCTGTCAATCGCCGAGCGTCCCGATTACTTTCCACCTCCACGCACGGAACCCTCGCATTCACATCCCTCTTTTCGTTCCCTTCCTCTGCCCCCTCATTCCTTCGTTCCTCCGATCATCTATCCGTTCGTCAGCTGCTCGGTTTCTCGCTCGCTCTCTTCTACAACCAAATTGGACTCGGTTGTTCTCCTGAAAAGTCCTCGGTGAAATACCAGCACCCAAAACAGATCCACCCCCTTTCGTTGGACATAACGACCCCACCGATAGTGAACCTCGAGTGCGCAGTTCCTTTCCCCTCAAGGACGTCACGCGCTGCATAAAAGAAATGATATAAAATCGAACTGCTTTCTTGTAAGCAACGAAGAAGTGAGTAACGTTAACTCGAAGAGAGAGAGAGAGAGAGAGAGAGAGAGAGAGAGAGAGAGAGAGAGAGCAGATTAAAGTTTTCTATTTTCGAGATAATGAAATTCATTCTTTCGGAACTTTGATACCTCCAGCACTATGAGATCGAAACGTTCCGGCTTCCACGACGGTCGAGCCGGTTTCATAATCTGCCCATTGAAGCTCTCCGCATCTGGAATTGTCATCTGCGGGCCAATCTGTGCCGCAATCTGAGCGCTTGACTGATTTCGGTGATCCTATTAGGCGGAGGCGATTTGACGAGCGCAGGTATTTTCTGAGCATGGGTATCGAGGGAGAACACATACGAGAGCTTAGACTTATTGGCCAGCGAGCTAGCCTCTTCCAAAGGAAATCTAATGTGTCATAGAAAAAGGTCACAAAGGACCCTAGCACTTTGTGACTTCAATTGAGCCCCACTCGAGTTGGATTGCACCTATGTGTTGTAATAGAAAAAGGTTTGGCAGAGAAAAATCCGTTTTAGAAATGCGTCCATACAAGAAATATAATAAATAAAAATAGATAAAATGTTGACTTAAATTTAGGATGGGTAGCACGTTACTCAATATCGTACATCCACATTATAATCTGAAATCTGTGAAAAAGCTCCAACTATCCGTTGGGCAAATCTCTTGCGGAATGCAGGTTCATAACTCGGCTTATTGGCTATATTTGTAACACCGATGCTGTTACTGAATGAACTCTCGTATCGATTTCAGATTTTCGATAACATATTTGACCTATAATAGTTGATTCTTTTAGCTCTGTTTTTAGCAGAGAAAAATATACGAAAAGATATCTTACCACTCCTTTTGAGAAGGGAATCGTCACGCCCGTGAAGCTGACCACCGGGCAGGAGAGACTGGCCTGAACCTGGGGTAGCTGTGGTCGGAATTCCAGTAGCAAGGGGATGATGGGAAGGAGTTGCGGAGTACCAGGCGGGTGGCCAGCCAGCAGCTTGTCCGTTGAACATTCTCAGCTTGTCGTAAACGCTCTCCGCGCCCTGATGTGCCTGTACCGCTGCTTGTTGTTCCTTCTGCGAAGCCAAGTTTCTCAACACCCTGTTTATAGATGACACCTGCGAAGAAAAGGAAAGAACTCTACGTGAAATCTGGCCTTTATCGATACGAGAATCTTTCCGATTGAGATGAGGACCCACGACTTTGGACAGGTAGGTAGGAATTTGAAGAGTCTTTGCAGGCTTGAAAACACGGATTATTCCATATAGATATAGAGCAAAAATCATTTCCGAAATAATTAGTATATGTGAAACACATAACAGGATAGCATTCTTGTCTTTTTGACCCACTCATACAAGGAATTCAGATGCGAAGAAGAATTAAATCCAAAAATGATTGAATGAGCGCTGATTTTAATGATAATGACTAACATTGACAAGCAACGTCGTCCGATAGGACCTTTCAGGAGCTCCAGATGAAAGGACACCGCTATCCAATTATTATTACATAAAACGGTTTCTCTGGCTATTCCTTCCCTTCCTTTTCCACTCGATCTACAATCGTCTTCGGCTTAAACCCGTAACCAGAGGCTAACTCAAAAGTTATAACGAGCCGGCGGTTGCACTCGACTCATAATAGACTTTTGCGCAACTACATGCATATCTACCCACATAATAGCGAGCACCGACCATCAAACGATCCCCCTGGGTGGATATCGAGCGAGAACTTCTTAATTACGAATCTCTGAAACGTTCCGTGAAAGAGCAAGGCTGGGGTGAGATGAGGGAGTAATTCAATTGCTAGGAATGAAGGTAAGACTTTGCCAATTGGCGAATGAATGACCAATTTATCAAGAGTTGGAGATCATCTAAGTAAAAATGAATTTACCGTATCAAAAATGCATCGATTTTTGTAAGACAAGTTCCTACATTTATCACTGAAAATCAAAGCATACGCAATTATATAATATCTATTTATCCATAGAGTTTGTAGCAAATCAGCATGGCATACAGATTGTTTGAATCAGGATTTGAAGGCTGCGAAGCGACAGTATGATTGAGAATCATCAAACAGCAGCCGATAGACCTGACCTGCTCCTCCATCGTTTCAAACACGGTCTGGCCCATGCTCTAGGACTGGTGGTTCGCTTCGGTCGTCGCACAACAGCCGCAGCATCGATGCAGACCATTACACGCGCGACCGGACACGAATAATTGTGCAACACGCTTAACTGATCCCATTCACCCTAATTCTACCCGCTTCCATCCGCGCCGGCAGCAACCCCCTTCCACTGTTCACCCTGCCACAACGTTACTACAACCATCAAAGCCACCACCGTCACCACCAACACCAATACTATTGCAAACACCATAGTCAAAACAAACGAAAAAACGAGCCTTCGATCCACTCGAGATCTCCGGACCCGCTTTTCCATGTGCGTGCAGCGTACAGAAAGGCGGATTGATCAAGCCAGTCTGATCCCATCCATTCGAACCCCTCCGATATATAACGATACGAGCGCGTGCCATCTTCATTCATGAAAAAGCCTACTTAGAATCTTAATGGACATTGATTTAGAATTACAACCGGAGTTTCCTTTATGCCGATTCACTTTGAATTATATTTACAGATGCTTACAAACCTAAAATTGTAATTCGAAGGTCCTACGAAGAATGTTCTAAAGAGTTATTTCCGACTAATTGTAAGAACAGTCTATTGTCGATGGATCTGATTCAAAACGATTTAGCGTCGCTAAAACCAAAGAGTCTACCGAGAATAGAACAGGAGTTATCAACTAATTCTAGTCAACTATCCTCTCTTCTAACTAACCGCTCTTGCTGATTCACAAAATTTATTTTACAAGTCAAGGGATTTAGACTGCTTTTCCGGCACTCTGTGTCTGAAACGAATTGCTGCTTTGGTGTCCGTGCTGACCAGTGTCTTTGGGGGTATTTGCTATATTTGTGTGTAACGAGGGTGGATCGAGAGGATGTTTGGAAGATGTACGGACGCGGGAGAAGATTCTTGGGGATTGGAGGGCAACTGGCGTTGAGGGTGGACAATGTCGGGTCCGCGTAATGGACCGATTACCCCACCCAGCCGATCGTATTGACGAGACTTTGATTAGGGTCGAGTGGCCAGATCCGACGGGTAAGTGCCGGCCGGTTGCGCACCCTGATAAGCTTACAACATATACCATCGTTGCAGTCCACGCTCCATGGGAAAGGGAAGATTCATCAACATGGATGTTTCAGGATTAATGCCAATTCTTCGACACCTGCCCATTTGAACGTCCAATCTCGAGTCATGATCGGCTTATGATTCTTGAAACTTCAATTATTGTGAATATACTTACACTTGGTATATTGTCGTTGTTGCATACTCCTTCTTGCAGCAATCGATCCCGGATCTCCCAAGCAAAGATCGAGGGACACTCTCGCTTGTAGTCAGCAATTTTATTCACGACTGGTGTTGTCGCGACTCGTGGTTTGCTGCCGCCAATTGCTCGTGGTTTTATTGAGCCAGTTTCATAATATCTGTAAGAATGGTACGATTTGGTCAGTTAAACTCGAGGAAACGATTATTCTAGAACTAAAGGAACTAGGCTGCTCCAAGAGTAAAATAGTAATTTCTTAACTCTCACCTTCCGAGGATTTTAGATACACATCCATTGCTGACTTGTAGAATGCGTGAAATGTCGCAGGGTCTAGCGCCACTGTGAGCCAATTCGACGATCTTCTGCCTCGTGGAATCCGGCAATGGCCTTCCGTTGACGTACACACCACCAAGTTGGTTCACCCCGCTGTGTCCTGCAGCCGAGCACCCAAATATTGAGTTCTGTCCGACCATAGAACCCCCTCCAATACCCGCTCCACCCCCGTGCATCAAGTCCTCCTCTGTGAAGCAAAATTTCCAATATACATTCTATCACTTTAGCCGACTCCATCGGCAAACAGTTTGTATGAAACACAAATACTCTTAGCCCTAATTACGATGTGATGCAACTACCTATGTACCTACATGAATCTATATGTCCATGTGGGGAAGGCGTCATATCGAAACCAGCAAATACATGATGCCCTGTGTATACGTTGAAACTGACACCTGACAACACCACGGATTTCAGTGAAATGAAAATCGCGTTAAATCCCCTATTTACGTTTCACTGGGCTAAATTTTTCGACAGTTTGCCTTGTTGAGTTAATGATTGACGTTGAATTTGAGTTAATTTTTTGTTTATGTACCACCGCTATTAAAAAAATCAAATTTAGAGTCTACAGGCCTCGAACTCACTTCAGAAATCAAAAATAGTATCAATAAATGCATCAATTTGGCAAAATTGTATCAAAGTAGTCTCAAGAAATGTTTTAAATATTAAAGTTGTATATAGATTACACATACCTAGAATTTCTCAGAATCCTTTTAAAAAGTCGTATAAGTAACTTCTATAGAGTATTCTGATTTCTTAAAAGATGTTCTGTTTAAAATCTAAACTTGAGATATAGATATGTGGTCTTAAAGTTTTTAATTGAAAAATTGAGCATTTAATACAACTTTCTATTAAACTTTTTAATTATATTTCTTATACCAGGGTTGATACAGAATTTCGATTTCCAACTAACAAACCCCTACCAAGTTTTTTTTCAGGACAATTTAAAGAAATGTAGACCTCAAATTCACTGTCTCCTTCCGAGAGAGTTAGAAACTTTGATGTAAGGAAAAAGATCTTATTCTGGAAGAATGACACCGGATTAAGGGGTGTGAGATTTTGAGATTTGACGCAAACATCTTAAGTTTCGTGCCTATCTAACTATTTTCATACTCGATCATCCAAATTTCGACCTCGGTACTTTCAATAGATTTTTTCATGGCCATTTTTGCGAGTAAATAGACGAACCAAATGAAAGAAACCATATTCTTCCAATTCATCCTTCTGGATTAAAAAAAAATAACTTTAAAGTTTTTAAAATTGTGTACATTTAATATCTAGAGCAACATAAGTTGAAGACAATTGGTTAGTATACAGTAAAATGTTTAAGCAAATGATTTTCTAAAAGTGGATTTTTTCTTTCTTTTTTCTTTACTCGAAAACAATACAAAGTTCTTTTTCTCTTTCAGGGGTCTTGAAGTAAAACTTTAAGTACCTTCTCTAGAATAAAAAAGGCGCCTATTTAAAAAACACTCAAAAATATTTTTGATTTTGAAAATTTGACGTGAAATGATTTATATGGTATTTGCAAAGATAGAGCAAATCTGATGAACAACATTCTAAGAAATTCAAAAAAAAATCTTTTAACTTCAAGATTCAAAAATGAAGGTTTTTAAAATTTTTTTAAGAATTCTTTCATCCGAGTTAAATTTTTGACGTAAAAGGGAAATTTTAATTTTAATTTAATCTGAATTTTATTTCTTTATGAAGAATTTTATTATTAGTCCTTCCAAACTCAAATAATTTTAATTTTCTATTTTATTGTTTAATTTCTAATTCATTTCTTTCTAAACATAAATCTTTTTTATTTGAAATCTTAATAATTGGGAAGGATTTAAAAAAAATAGCTGTTCTTAAAAAAAGAACCTTTAAAATCAATTTGTAATGCTTCATGTGTGTAAATTAATCAATTTTAAATGCTTTCAAGCTTTAGATTAAAAATTATTTAATTTCAATGCGAAGGACTGACCACTCAACTTTTGAATATACACTTGAGATGTACAGTCGTTTATTCGAATTTTTAATACAAATTTAGACACGCTTGGAAAATTGGATTTATCGAAATAAAAAAGTGTAATGTACATCCAAATGGTCCGATTTCCTTAAGCTGTTACAATTTCTCAAATCAAAATAACTCCTTTTTTGTAAAAAAATGACTCCAAAAGTCAAGTCTAATCTTTGAAATTCGATTTATTCGAACCAGTCGAACTTCGTTCTATTTCGAAAAATCCAATGTTCCAAGCGTGTCTAAATTTGTATTTAAAATTCGGATAAACGACTGCACAGCTCTAGTATACACCCGATTTACAAAGTTCAAAAATTTCAAAGATTACACAAAGTTTTTCAAGATATGAAATATTTGTAATATTTTGATAAATTCGCGAAGCTTTAGAAGAATTCACAAAGTTTTTAAGGATTTCTAAGATTGCAAAGATTTGAAAATATTTCAAAGATTTCATAAAGTTTTCATGGACTTCAAAGACTTCACAAAGTTTCTAAAGATTTGAAATATTTTACAAAGATTTCACAAATTTTTCAAAGCTATCACAAAGATTTTAATAAATTCACAAAGATTTTAAAGATTTCAGAAAGTTTATATATATATATATATATATATGTGTGTGTGTGTGTGTGTGTGTGAAATATTTCAAAGATTTCAATGAATTCGCAAACATTTCACACATTTTTTAAGATCTGATTAGATTTCAAAATATTTTTACGATTTCACAAAGATTTCACAGTGGTTTAAAAAAATTTCACAAAGATTTGAAATATTTGACAAAAATTTGAAAGATTTGAAAGATTTTACAAAGATTTCAAAGATTTTATAAAGATTTCACAAATATTTTGAAGCTATCAGAAAGATTTCAATGAATTCACAAAGGTTTCACGAAGATTTAAAAGATTTCAGAAAGTTTTTATAGATTTGAAATATTTCAAAGATTTCAATGAATTCGCAAACATTTCACAAAGATTTCAAAAAGTTTTTAAAAATTTCAATGGATTTCGCGAAGGTTTGTGCATCACATTTCAAGAGTGAATAACCCCTCGTTCCAAAGCATTTCATCAGTAGCATTAGCTGCATTTTTTTCAAAGTACATAGTAGCAAAATTGTTGCGTCGGAAAAGAAAATTACAAAAATGGGATTAGCGGCGTGAGTTCGAGGCCTGAGTATTCCCTTTTTTATTTGTTTGTACCATGATTTTGTCTCCTTTCGTGGTTACTTCATAATTAATTCCTGGCCTAAAAGCAGAGTAGTTTTTTAACTATTCGCCACCTTTGGTTCAAAGATTGCCGCTTTGTAGTAAACCTGTTTTCTCTGAACTCTAGGTTACATTCACTCTTGTCTTTTATTCAAAAAGCATGCAACACCATGAAAGGCGACGCTCCACATTGCAAGGACTGTCTCGCTAGAAACTGCGCTAAATGCGTCTTGCAATTAACGAATTTAATTAATCCCCATGTTTGCACGTGAACCGACAAGAAAATGTTGGAATGCTATTTAAATGTCCTCTATGCTCGCAACACACCTGTAGTGCAAAACACATTTTGTATGCAACTAAGCAAAGCGCCTCTTTCGGGCCTGTACAATGCGAATTATTTGAGTTCGGGTTCCCATGCTTCACAACTCAAGCAGCCTCACTCTTTTGTCACATTTGAAATCTGACTGTTTTAAAAGACCATCACAAAAGAGACACTGGCAGCGATTATAAGATATAATATTACATTTTTTTTAATCCCCTCGTCAACATTTAAAACTCCTTGTTTGATATTCGACGCGTGCATTTTATGCGACAGTGATAGCGTTCAAGGCGATTTGTCTTCTCAGTGATGACTAATAGGTTGGAACGTCGGCTTGTGAATGCGATTTTTTCATTGATCAAAGGGACGCTCGTCTTCCGAACCAATTCTTTTCCTTCTTTCTTTGGCTCTTGATGTCCGAGAATGAATATTCATTACGTGTTCGTATAAACGAGCGAGTAAGTCAAGCTTTTTAATCCCCCCGCTTAAATTATATGAGCAGATATATACCAAAATGGAGGTATCAGAATTAGTTTAAATATAAAATGTAACTATAAAATATCTAACACGTGAAATTCTTCGAAAAAAATGTGATTCGACCTTACGGTGTTTGCTTGGTGAGTTTCTCAAGTAAGTCCCGCGATAGCCATCGAAAACAAATGAAGGTTCGATTCCACCCGGATGACCTAGTTGCCCTGAAAAATTTTTTTTGAAGTAAGATAATTGCTTCAGATTCACAATTTTAATTTTAGCATGTAGAAAAAGCGATTTAAGTCATTTGTATCCCTTAGGTCTCCTTTTTGAAAGAAGCCTTCCCCAAAGTTGGGGCGAATGATCCGAAAGACGATACTTATCTTGTTAAACCGGCAAATAGTGGGTTTCATAATGGAATTTACTATTTATAATCCACTACAGGCTACAATTCTTATTTGAATTTTTTTAAATTTTCAGCAATTAATGTTGCAGAATGGCATAACGGCCCCCATTCTTAATTTTCTTTGTAATGCAATGATTTTTTATTGAAAGTACCGATTTCCGATACAAAACGTCATAAAAACCAAAAATTGTACAAAAATTTTGAATCTAAAGATTCTGAATGATAATCTGAAGAATAATGATAGTCTGAAATACCTTCTGATTGTCCTTTATTAAAAATACCAATTTTTGGCGAAAAGCAATAATATAACATATTTTAATATTAATTTTAATCAAATTAATTAACCATTTTCCAACGCCCCCCAAAAAACCACGCATTCCAGTGGTGGTAAAAATAAATCTGAAAATTTATTTTTGTCATTTTTCTCGAAAAATATTAATTTAAAAAAAAGTATAAATTTAAAAAATATGTGTTTCGACGAGATCTACAACTTTTGCGAAAAGAATTTTTTCCAAAATGAATATTTTTCGAGATTTAGTAAAAAACTTATTTTAAAAAAGGCAAAATTAGAAATAACTTAATTTATATTTATCTGCGCCAAAAATTCTTTCTGTGCGTTTAACTAGGGTCTAAAAGAAGCCTCTAGGCCAAGTATCAAGTCAATATAATTGGGTGACCTTTTCGGAAGTATATACCCGATTTTTGTTTGTAAATACCAATTTTACATGTAAAACAACAACGTAACATAGAATTATCAAAAAATTTGGAATCTTCCTTGAAATATAATTTTTTACAAAATTGTTAAACGATTATAAATCATGTTTAAGTTATGATGACTTTTGTTTGAAAATACCAATAAAACGTCAACGTAACCTAAAATTGTTAAAAAATTATGAATCTTCTCTGAAATTAAATGATTTTTTAATAAAAGTTTCAATTCACGATAAAAAGAAAGTATTAACATAATTCAAAATTGTTCTAGCTTGTAAATTCCATTATTTTAAGGGAGTGTCTACACGTACTAAAAAAATCTTGTTATTTAAACCGAAATTTCGGTACAAATACCTCCTTTTCCAGCTTTATTTGTACCGAAAAAATCCGGTTATATGTACAGAACTTTCGGTACCCATAGCCAAGGCCTTATTTTAAACTAAAATCATTGGATTTAAATCTAACGATTATTATTTAAAAAGATAAGAATTTCAGATAAGACACACCAACATAACCTAAACCTGTGAAAAATAGTGAATATTATTTGAAATCTAATAACTTTTGGTTAAAAATACTTATAATTTTGGACGAAAAACACTAACATAACATGACATAATTGAAAATCACTGTAGAACAAAATACATAATATATTTCCATGAAATAAATATTATTATAATATGGCATGAATATTTATTTATTAAAATAGGCAAGGTTTTCTTCATTTTTTAACGAAGGAAAAATCGAAAAAAGTTTATAGTTCCAGCACTCATGGTTACCAAAAGACACATGACAGAGAAAACATCCTTTCCTGCTCCGTTGATAACATTCGATAATTTATGCATATTTAAGGTATTATCGAATAAGAATCCAAGTAAAATTATGGTATTCGCATTCTCTACAACTCGCTGGAATTCTCTTGAATGATCCTGAATTGGCGAGAATACCTCTGTTTTCATTGAATTTTCATAATTTACTTAAATTTATTTGAGTTCCGATGAATTTGCCTATATTCCCTGAAATTCTCTTGAATTCAGAAGAATTCTTAGAAATTTCCTAGAATTCAATTTAAATTTAATTTTTGAGAATTCCAATGAATTTGGCAGAGTTTGAGTACCATACAAGTTTTTTTAGACTTTTTTCCGTTTAAAAACGAAGAAAATAACCCCTATTGGAATGAGAAAGAGTTAATATTTAGCTCAGTATAACGTTAAAAAAACTTTTTAACGTGTTTTTAATCGCATTATTTTGTGAAAAAATGTCTGCATCCACTTGCAAGGCATATTTTGTGTGTGGCATTTTGTTTGTAAGCAAAAAATGGATTTCAGATTCGAATTCTGCACCAAAAACTACTCCGGAAATGAAACCTTGCATTTAATGGACATATATTTTGTATTTGGTTGTACGATAAAATTGTTCAGAATTGTAAATCTTCTTCGAAATTTAATGATTTCGTTTAAAATAACCGATTTCTTGTGAAAAATATGAATATGGCTTGAAATTGTTCCGAAATTGCTAATCTTGCTCAAACTATAATGATTTTTGTTTTAAAATACCAATTTTTGGTGTTAAGCTCTAACGTAACCTAAAATTGTTCAAAAATTATAAACCTTTAAAATCAAATAATTTTTGTTTACAAATTTCAATGTCCGATAAAAAAAAGCCAGAAAGACCGAAAAACGCAAATTGCTGAAAATCATTCAATGTTTGAAATCTAATATTTTTTTATTAACAATGCCCCTTTCCAATGTAACACGCTAACATAATCCAAAATTGTTGAAAATTGGGAATCTTGATGATGATTTTAGTTTAAAAATGCTAATTTCTTTGAAAAAAAGTAACACAAACTAAAATTTTTAGAAATGTTAGGTGTCTTCGAAACTCTATGATTTTATATTAAAATTTTTATTTAAAAATCATAATTTCTAGTGAAAAGCACTATCATAACACATGATATAACATATTCAATAATTTATTAGATAATTTAAAAGTTTTAATCAAACCGCGCAAGAGGATACTTATTAAAAAGCACACGTTTTTCTTAATTCGCATGAGAGTATCTATGATTTTTCTCGCTATATATATATATAGGATTATTGGTCGATTTAATTTTCATGATTTCACAGTTAAGATATAACAAAATTTTAAGTAATTAAAAGCTAATCAGGTTTCCCACTACAATGATACATTCATTATGTTATCCGATGTGTTTATTATTTTATTTGAGTTTTTTATCAGCGGGAAAAAATCCTATTGTTTAAATGGCCTTTTTAAAGTATTGGTTTAAATAACAAGTTCCAAATATTTAAATTTCATAAACTAGCCTGAAGCCATGCTGAAGCTTTCACATAGAAAAACTGGTTAATGGTAACATTCAGCTGGGTAAATGATAGAGGGGTAAACGCTCCGTGGCGAAACGAAGTCTCCTCTGGACTCCGCTAGAGGGCAGCAAGTTACTTATATAAGAACGTGCTCCCTCTAGCGCAGCCTAGTGGAGAATCTTTGTTTTGCCACGGAAAGTTTACGCCTCTGTCAATTACCCAGCTGGACGTTACCCCGTGACACCCATTACCTGCAACGCTTTTACACCCATTTTGTTCTGTGTTCAGTGCTGAAAATTTCTATACAATAAAATTAGTCAGATCGGTTAAGAATGGTAGTTTTTAGTGGATTTTAACAGTAAACTCCTGTTGATTTGTGGGGTAACCTACATCTACTTTAGGGACAACATTTCAATCCCGAATAAAAAAATATTTGTAATTTTGCGAGATTAGAACTGAAAAGAAATGCACCGTTGAAGTGGACAGTCTTTGCGACAGGGTGGTTGGAAAAGACACGTCTCTTGTTAAGCCGCCGTACGCCGTTGAGAGGCAAGATGAGCGTTGTAGCCTCGTGTGTATATGTACAGTGTACACGCTGCCACTACATTCTTTATTTATAATTTCGCGTTAATCTACGCGACGACCGGCAAAAGCGAGTCGTGCCGCAAAGTGAAGCAAAAAGGTTCCACTTGGCTGAGCGTGAAACGGGACACAGATTAAATCCCATCGTAGCGGCGCACGACGCCGCGGCGCTTTCCCTCTTCGTCCTTGTCACCATCCAGCTTTCTCTTACTTCTCTCTTTCTCCCGATTTCTCTCCTTCTCATCCCTCATCCACTCCCTCCCAACCCCTTCACTCTGTGAACCACCTCCTCTCGTTCTCTACGACCGCCTCACCAAACAACCCCTGAAACACGTCTCTCGAGCTCTCCTAGACCTAGACTGCATTCGACGCTACACTCCAGAGCAAAAAGACGGGGAAAGGGCACTCTTATATTTTTTCTTTTTTTCCCACACGTATAGACAAAATTTCAAAACTAGAACGACTTTACTGAACCTTCACGTAGACTTTAATTTTAATTCTTTGGCAAATCACAGCATAAACTGGGGTTTCGGTTAGAACCAATTTTTGGTTCCGAAGGAGCTGCAACAAAGGAAAATCTCTTGCTAACAAGGAACCAAAATGATTAATGGGCTCTAAAGGAACCCAAACTATGGATTCAAATGGTTATAATAGAGCATATTTGTCACTTCTGCCTTGACTCATTTCGAAGATTTTACAAGTTAACGATGCACATTTTAATTTATAATTCGGATTAAATAATATTGCACTGGGAAAAATTTAACAAAGAAACTCAAATTATAGACATTAGTCTTCTTGAAAGGAAGTTAGTGCACATGAAATGTGACAGTTTTTAAGGTAATGTTGAAAATCCGACGTTTTCTACTGCGCATGTACCAAAAAGCGCGAAACTATTTAAAATTATATAATATACACTTGCAATATCACGTTAATATACATTTTTTTAAAGAAGTTAGGTAGTTCTATCATTCAATTTAATTTGTTTAAAAAAATAATAAAAAAGTTTGTAAATATTTATCTGCATGATTATTCATAGTACAGTACAACCTCCATAAGAGCTCACCCACGGGCGGTTAGGGGTAAGAATTCCTAGAAGTAGGGGGCCCCCACTACTGGCCGTCGAGCTCGGACGTTGCGCGTGTGTTCGAAATGTGTGTGTTTGGGTACGCTACCTCCACAATAACTCCCGGTCGGCGCGGCGATGAAAAAGCAGCTTTTTATTTAATATGTTATGTATTATTATAAGGCATTACTAATTTCTTATTTTATTAATAATAAGGCACATGATAATGTATTAAGTTTTTACACGTGCAATTGACAAAAAAAAATTTTTAAATATAGATTATTTATTACATATTACAATAGACTGTTTATCGCGTACATACATATTATATTTTAATTAAAAATGAAAGTTTAATTTTGTTTTCTTAAAAGTTTTATCAAAATAAAGTTGACTTGTACTTGCCAATTAAAAACATAATTTTAGAAAACACATGTTCAATGGGAAGAAAATGAAATTAAGTTGCGAGCTATTGTGGAGGTTTTGTGCCCAATTCTCGAGGCAGCGTGAGTAGGGTTTGTAGTGGGGGAAGCTTCCGAGCGCTTCAAGGCCATTTGAGCTCTTATAGAGGGAACTCTTACGGAGGTTGTACTGTATTTATTGATTTCAAATAGGCCCTCGCTTTTCGGCAAATGCGCAGTTGAAAACGTCAGCACCCACCAATAGCCAGCTATCGGATATCAACGATCTAAAAAGAAACCCTCAAAAAGAGTTCCTTCAGAACTTAAGTTCTAAAGGATACCAACTTTTACTTGAGCTGCAACATTACTGAACCCCCAGGTTTTTCTGTGTTACGTGCGGAAAAGGTGCCTAAAAATGGCCCCCCTCTCAAGACTAGCCTCATCCCTCAATATGCTTATATGAACATATTATCTTCATCAGTGATGTAGGTGCATATATTCTCAGTAGCCTTCTATTTAATCACAAAATGCTTTTTCCAACTTTGCAAGTAAATTAGGCTTGACACTCAAGACTCAGAGAATATGTCGTCACTTCTTTTGGCACCGTAAGTCGCACATTTTCTAACATTTTATATTATTCATGGCGAACGCATGTGCAAGTTTAGCCAATAGCTGATCATCCTGATCGTCATGAACAATACAGAATTATAGAAAACGTGCGTCCTGCGTCGCCAAAACGAGTGTTGGATATCTGCTCCAAGTTTTGGGTTTTCACTGTCCAGCCTGATTAGAAAATAATTTAGCACTTCAGAATATGAACTCTCACCCATCTTAGAAGTCCTAATTTAATACCTTTTTGATGATTTATTGAACATTTATTTAACTATATACTGCTAGATCTATTTTTAAAGAGCTTCGGCCTCATATTCGTCTATTTCCAATTAAGTAACAAATTTTTGACGAAATAGCAACATCGATAGAAAAACCTTTTTTTTTATTTTTTAGATAAAAAGATGTTAGGAAAATGTCTAGATGTATCCTACTTATCAAGTTTCAAATAATCGTAAAGTCTTCTGTTCCCAAAATTTTATAAAGAATATACCTGTTAGTCGGTTCAAGGTTTCGATATGCAAAACGCAGAAGACGTCTCTGAGTTAAGAAGTATTTTCCACTTTCCAAGACAAATTAAAATCCCCTCTTGTTCGATTTCATCATATTTAAATGCAATCAGTAAAATAAAAGTAACGCATATTATAATTCTGCAGTCTTTACAATGGATTAAGTTGTAACGCTTCTGTATGGACGATAATGGCCCGCGGATAATTAGATCCCTGTGTGCCTGGCGAATATTTGAAGATAATGAAAAGCTATACGTAATGCACCGATTGTGCTATTTTCAGGAGCTACATGAGCGATTAGTCGTTTTCCTGCTGATTTTCCACGCTCAGCTACATTCGCATTAAGCCGTACATGCACGTTAATTCGCAGTCGATGAGTAACTCGAAAGCGAATATAACTCATTATTCCGGAACGGCAAAGCGACGAATCAAAGCCGGCGGGTCATAATTGATGATGCTCTACTCCCAGTCATAATAAAATTCATCCTTTCTAGATATATTTGAATAAATTTTAATAATCTGTATGAAGTCCGTCTCGAAGGACCAAATTACACAATTTTGGTTGGTTGGTATTCTTCGGTCCTTCCAGCTAGATTTAATAAAACATTATTGGAATGTTATTTGAATACATCTGAAGGCTATCTTCTAATAAATTTATAAAATAATTTTCGTCATTGTATATTGGTCAAGTATATACCTTCTGAAGCATTTGCTAACAAAATTCTTCTTATAAAAGGCACTATTCTTGAACCCGGCTCGAAGAACCAAATCATAATATTGGTCGTTAGTGTAATTTGGTCTGTCGAGCCGGATTTGATACAAATTATTATAATTTATTTGTATATATCCGGCGCAAAGGAACAAATTACATTAACGATCAAAATTCCCTATTTTGCTCCTTCCCGGGTGGAAAATTCAGTAGTCCGCCGGTGTTCACCATCGGCGCAGTACTGACCCAGTACTGGTAACCAGTACAGACAATCGGCAGTTCGCCCAGTACTGGCGGACGGTTGATTTCACGACCGGGGCAGTACAATGCCGACAGTATAAATATTAAAAAAATGAAAAAAATACGTTTAAAAATATGGTTCATGTGTTCTAAAATTTCAAAAAACTATCAATACAAATATCGCGAAAACAATTTTTTTCTGCTGTTTCTATTAAGGAAAAAAATTCTAAAATTCCATCTTTATGACAAATTATAAATGTTCAGAAAAAATTAAATTTGATTCATTATCACGAAGAAAAATTGTAATCGATTTAAATAATTTATTTAAAAATTATTTTATTTATATTTCCGTTAACATTTCATTTATTTTAATCTATATAATTTCATATAATAATAAAAAACTTAATGAGAAGGAAGAGTTTAAAAATGGTTGTTTTTAACTTTTTGAGCTGTAGCTTATGAGGAAGGTTTTTTCATTGACTTTCAATTCTGTACGTATAGACTATAGAGTAATGGTTAAGGCTACCGACTGCTAGGCGATAGATACAGGTATGGATGTAGTTTTGAAACCCCGTAGCGTTATACATTTTATTTGTAATATATTGTTTAAAAATGTAATATATGTATTAATTCTGAGCAGGGCCATTAACATTTATGGACAAAATACTCGCAATCAATAATTATTTATTTTTTAAATACCTTTTTTCTTACATATATCTTTAGAGTATAGCAATAGCATGTGTTGAAATTAAACAAAAAATTTGAAATTTACACGTTTGTAAGTATAAATACTATTCGGGTGATATGCAGTCGTATGATGATGAATGGATGGCCCTAAAAACAATTGAATGATTTTTTATCATTTTTAAAATCAACTCCGGCATTTTCGTATGCCAGCGGTTTGCCAGTACGGAACCAGTACTGGTGTGCAGTACAGCGCCAGTACCTCACGATAGTGCTGCGGAGCATTACAAGCCAGTACTGGCCTAGTACAGATGCTCATTACTGGGACTCCAGCAATCTGTACTGGCCCAGTACTACGCCAGTGTTGTATTTCCATCTGGGTTCTTGCCGGATTTGCCACAGAAGCTGAAATATCCGCAACACAAAATGAAAATACTGTTTAAATGAAAAATAAATAAACCAGGAAATTGTGTATCTCTATTTGATGTTTTCTGCTTGCATTCTTAAACGTTATCATCGTGTCGGAAGGGTGAAGGCCGTTAGTGGAAGAGGGAGAAGAGTTGGAGGTGCACAGAGGCGGTTCAGAGTAAACTTTTACGCACTGCTTCCGGGAAGTTTCATTTACGGGGAGGTACAACATCAAAGATGACGCTGAGAACATTCTCTAATGAGTTGAATCGCGGTGAATGATGCTCGAGGTGCTCGAGTGTCGAATTCATTACCCACACTGTTCCCAACCGTGGCTTCTGAATGCGGACGTGTCACGGTAGACTATTCATTATCGTGCCTTCTGGAGGGAACTGAAGGGCATGAGAGTTCCGACATATTTGCCAGAAAAATTCTTTACTTCGCGGAAATAACGCGACTCATATGGGGATTGGGTGTGAAGCACAAAAATATTATCGATGTCAGAACATAAAACATTAGCTTGTAATAAATGAAGAATTTGTATGGCAGGAGTGTTTAAAAAAAATGATTAGATTGGCAGATTCATTACCTAGTATCTCAGGATGGATAAAAAAAACACCAAATTTGGAAATTAAAAATGCCTTGGCATTGAGAAGTTTCCTTTTGGGTCCTTCCTAATTTGTGTCAAAAGTAAAATGATTTGATTAATATACTGAGGTTGGGAGGAGCCGAAATAAGAGTTGAAAACTATTTAATTTGCAGAGTTTTGGAAAAATCGGGAATATTAATTTTTTCTCATACTGCAGAATATGCCTAATTTTTACGAATTTTTGTAGATTTTTTATTTGAGAAAGGAAAATTATTTTTTTTTCTGAAGCCATGAAAATAAGAAATGAATCTATAAAATCTCTAATTTTTATAAACTTTGAATACCCTTACATAAAGCAAAACTGTTCAATTTTGAAATTGTATATTGTTATGGCCATGTGAGGGTAACCTCAAAATTTTTTTTCACATTTTGTTCTGCTCAACTTACGTTTTCATCTGGATATCCTATTTCGTGTAAACGTAAGTTGGGTGGAAAAAAATATAAAAATAATTTTGAGGTTACCCTCTCATATGACTTTATACGATTATTTATATTTCAAAAATTTTTTATTTGGATGTTTCTATGTAATATTTAAAGAATTGGAAACTTCAAATGGTCTATAGTCATAAATCTTCGACCATTTTTTATTTTGACGTTCTTTGAAATTGTTAATGTCTAAGACTTGTAATTAAAATATGTGAAATGTTTTACCACCTAATCTGAAGTTGATGAATTTTGAGCTTTTGAATGTTTAGCTTAATATGAAACGTTTCATTTTGAAATACTCGGAAACACTACATTTTTGAATGCCTGATTCTAAAATTCCATACTGTCTGAAAAGCCTAGAATTAAAAATAACCTAAAAAATAACCTAAATAAAAATAACTAAGAAATTTAATTAATATCGTACTGTAAGCAAACATTCACTAGCGCGAGAACGTGTAACGGCGGCAAGCCCCAGAGTCCTATAGTACACTCGAAAGGTCCAACGCTGACATTAATTAAAATCACAACTACTCCTAAACTATTGAATATTTTGATCTGAAACTTTTCCAAAAACTTTATCACAGTTTTCTCCGCATTTTTGTCGCGAGAAGTCTTTCGTTGCTTAAAATTCCCTCGATAAACGAAACGCTGGAAGTTACAAAAGTCCGATTCCCGCTAAACATCGGAAAAAAATTATTAACAATTTTTCAAAAATTTATTTTTGAATTCTTCTTCTATCAATCGAAGGATACCCTGGAGCGCATTTTCTGAAAATTTTATTTAAAAATTCCAAAAATTGACGAACTGAGCGCGAGTTGAAGTGAAAAACGGATTAAAATTGAGTTTTTTTTTTAAGTCAGTTTTTTGGCTTTAATTTGTAAGCTAAAGAAGCTACAACTTTTTATCTAGAGGAAAAAAGATGCGCAATAAAATTTTACATCCAGACATATCCTTTAAAAATTAAACTTCGAAACTTTTGTTGAAAGCCTCCAGGGGACTTTATTTTCGCACGAGAAAATTTTATGCGCCCTTATTGCATCCGGCGCCTCAATTATTGAGGCGCCGGATGCAAAAAGGAGATATAAAATTATTTTGCTGGTAGTGGGGAGGCCCCTGGGCACTTGAGAATAAAGTTTTGAATTATAATTTTTAAATACGCATTCGTATTGAAAATTCAATTGCGCATCTTTTTCTTTGAATAGAAAAAGTTATAGCTTTTTTAGTTTTTGAATTATTTACAAAAAACTGTTTTTTTATCTGATTAAAATATCTCCCGCTTAGGCTGCGGTCCGGCCGGTAAGCCGTTGTTGCCCCAGAGTTAAGTGAACTCTGTCTTAGAGCAAGTAAAATATATTTTTTACTTTAAATGCAATAAATGACGAAAAATCATGGTTTATGATAATTTTTTTGTGTTCTTTCTGATTGAAATATTTAAAAGTTGCCACTTTTAGAGACATAAGCTTCATAAAATTCTTAAAAATAAAGAATCTGTACACGTTTCCTTTCTTGTATCCCGCGTGTCCTTTGACTCACCTCTGTTTGTAAACATACTCACATAGTCTTTCTGATTTTTCAAATCAAAAATAAGCGTTGAGATATTACATGATATTTTCTTCTTTTTAAGTTCCGAATACGTATTATGAAAGCTGTCAAAAATTTCATAATATAAATGCAGTGACAATTTTTGCTTGAAAAAAAATCAGAGATCATTTTTAGAATAAATCTACTGTTGTTTTAAAGTTATCATAAGCTTGAACTAAAGAAAGACTGGTTAAATTAACCAGTAAATTCACCTAACATTATTTTTTGAGCCAAAGTTAAAAATCTTGGATTTTATGTGTTTATTGAAATAATTAATATTTAACCATTGAAATCTGCGCTAAATATAGTATTTCTACTTTAATTTTATTTATCTTCTTGAGTTTATTTATTATATATTTTTATTTTAATAATACCAAAAATTTAACACTTATGATTCTGAATTATTACTACCCATTTTATAACTAAGAATAAGTCCTGATGTTTCGCATTTTTAATAACAATTATCTGTATCTGACAGGCCTCTGCGACAGAGTTCCACCTAATGTTGTGTATACTCTGTTCGACGGGAAAACGAATTTCTAAAACGACGAAATTGCGTTCTGTGCGCGCAGCTTGTCAAAGAAGGGGAATCGTAGGCGTGAGTATTTGTCTGGAAAGTCCCTTCATATTTATGGCCTATTGTAAATGTCACGTTCGGTCCGCTCATCTGGCCCTCAGTGAGGCTAAAAAAAATTCAGGAAAACACTTGGGTCAGTCTATTTGAAAAAACTTGTGTCCTCTTTCAACAGCGATTGGCTGTCGACCAAACGAAAACAAATTTGTCGACGCCTTTTTTCATAAAAACTTGCGCGACCAAATTCGTTCTCTCGTGGAACAGAGTATAGTAACGTCTTGCCGGCCGGTCCGCACCCTACGCGGGAGATAATCGATCGCGCCGAAAAATTAAAACATCAACAGTTTGTTAACTACTGTTTCAATTGAGCTAAAAATTTCCAGAAAACTTCTTTGAACCTTCCTAAACCAACTATCTCACTGACAGTTTTTGCTTGCTCAAAATTCGCTCGACTCTCGAAACGATCAAAGTTGTTTGTGCACGAATTGTGCAACGCCTCGGCAAAAAATGATTCACTTTTTTTTTAATAAACATTTTCAACTTTTGCTAACGTCATCGGTCGCAGAAAATCTCAATGCTTACATCTTATGAATTTCACTAAAAAATATTAAAGAGTTCCGACTTGATCACGAGTTGAAGTGAAAAAAGGCGAAATATTTTAATCAGATAAAAAAACAGTTTTTTGTAAATAATTCAAAAACTAAAAAAGCTACAACTTTTTCTATTTAAAGAAAAAGATGTGCAATTGAATTTTCAATACGAATGCGTATTTAAACAATTATAATTCAAAACTTTATTCTCAAGTGCCCAGGGGCCTCCCCACTACCAGCAACATAATTTTATCTCTCCTTCTTGCATCCGGCGCCTCAATTTCTCCCTATTCAATTTTGTGAAAGGTTAGAGTAGCGCGGGGAAAAATAACTTTCTCACTTATTATTAATCTCCCTATTCTCTTACTTAACAATTTAAATCACAGTGATCATAGCACAGAAAATTGCTTGATTTGAAGTATTTCTCTTCTATTTTTCTCTGCCCCGGCTACTTTTGAGAACTGAAAATGTTAAATTAATATTGACTACCACTTTTTGTGTACATTTTTCAACTTATCCGACAGTATATTCCAGACATCAAGTACATACAACTGTACTGGGATGCAGGACTGCGCCTGCACTTGCAGTATTGCACTGGTACCGAAAATCAGTACTGGGCCAGCACTGGCTCCCCAGTACAGAATAGCGTTCCCGAGTCGAAATTTAGGCCCTACTTTGAAGCTACAGCTCCTTATTAGAACCTGCTTTGAAGCATTTAAACCTATAGCCCCTACTTTAAGGTTTTTACTCCTAGAGAGTGAAACATTACACTCAGAAAAAGGTTTGTTTAAATCAAACAACAAAATTTGTTTGAATTCATATCATTGAATGAAACAAATTTTTTGCTTCAATTGAAAAAAGTTTTATTTGATTTTAAGAAATAGAAAATTTTGGCCTTATTGATTTAAACAAATAATTTGTTTAGTACAATTTGTTTGATTTAAACAAAAAATTGGATTTTATTAAACAATGAATTTGTTTAAAATTTCTTTATTTGAATTCATAAAAATATTTATTTGATTCAAACAAAAA
>CAKNWT010319413.1:0-11728 GCA_932066315.1 Andricus coriarius
CATTTTTTGTATGCTACCGGTGAGAATAAGCGTCAATGCCTGGGCAACAGTTCGGAAGCACGGCTCAAAGAAAGGCATCAGCGGTCGGCAGCAAAAAAAGGCACCCCCGCTGCTTTCTGACACTTGCTTTCCAACAAAAAAAGTGTCTAAAAAGATTGCGATTTTCACTAAAAATAAAACAATTACTTCCTTCCGGGATAATGTAAATTATTACAGAGCCTATCGGTTACAGTTTGAAGTTTGAATCGCTTTAATATTTTCATTAGAACTGAAGATAGTATAGTTGTACATTTTCTTAATTTTAAGCAACAATTTTCATCATTTCTCAAATTGGTCAGCTGCAATTTGTTCACAAATGTTTTCGTCATATTCATGAATTTTTACAAAATTTTTCCATTGCCTCTTGTATAAGAAATAATGCTCTAAACTTGACTCTTCTTAAATATCCCCGAAATTCCTTACTTTTTTTTACATTTTTCAGTCTGCAAAGCACAACATTCTTTTTTACATTAACGTCTTCAAGCTCATTTAAGTGGAACACTTTCAGCTTTCAAATGACTATTTACTTATTACTCTGGAATTTTTTTTGGCTGAGTTGTTAAGCTTCAAAGGCAGATGCCTATCATTTTTGCGTCGATAGTAGGCTAAGTGTGTAAATGTCAGTCATTTGTTTGTTTATATAAAAATTGCATGGGCTATATCAGATATGTATTTCATATAAAGAAAATGGATTGAATCAACGATTTTTTCTCAAATCAGTATACAAACATAATATCAAAGAATTTATATGAAAGAAAGAAAAAGTATATGTTTAACTGGAATTAAGGGTGATATAGTTCGAGTGGCAGGAGAAAAACATGAGCACTTAATGAAATTCGGTATACTTTCATCCTGCATGAAGCGCCATGAAAATATAATTTTTATTTCCAACAGTAAAATAATAATCAAGGTTTTCTTTTTATTCTGCAGTATTTTGTGAAAACTGTTACAAAATTACAGGTTGGGTTCGCACCCGATCCGAAAGCCGACGAAATCTAGAAGATGATACTTTCTGTTCTGTAGCTGTTACAGAACTCTTCTGTACCCGGCTTTGATAGACTTTAACATCGCAGGATGGCCGCAAAACATCATTTTCAAAATACCATGGATTTTTGCTGACCCGTTTTTCATTTTCCCTGACCAAAAATATTTAAGAACCAGAAATCGAATTGTTTACAAATTTAAACGAGTATTTATAGTTCGATTTATTGAAATTTTTTTGACTTTTCCACGATATCCCCTTACGTGCGGCCACACTGTATCGATAAGAAAATTTTAAGTTTATAAACGTGAAAAATTGTAGACATGAAAATGTGAAGCGCTTTTAATTATTTTTAAAGAAATTAATTTTTAAACAAATAAAGTGTGCCTTCTTGATCAATTAACTTAATTTTCATTGTTGAACATCAGACCAATTATCTTGTTTACTATGTCACCGCTTGCGCTGTCTGAGGCAAGTCTGGATACCACGTGCTCTTTATGTAGGTTAACGTTTCACTAACTTTTCAATTAATTTAGTACCAATTAACGTAATTTTGTTTACAAATTGTTATATTGATTTTTTCACAAATATCATTTCATCATTCATCATTTAACCAATAAGTAAATTATAATCAATCAAGAAAGAAATATTGAGCTAAGTACCGAAATAAAAATTAATTACAACTATTAATACTGAATTCATTTTTTCTCATACTGAAAATAAGAACGTTTTTTTAAAAATTCAGTCAAAAGTTGGAATTTCCTAAATTACGAAGGAAAGGGGTTTCTGAAAATTTATTTAAATTAATATTGAAGGAAAACTAAATCGTTTTATTGGAGAATGTAATCAATTTGATAATCGTCAGGTTATGAGTCATTCAATTCCGACTGTTCGTTCCAAAATATTTCAGTCACTATTATTATCAGCGGCCATTCAGACCAATTCAGACGATTCAAACCGACGTTGCCGGTCTCCCCGGTCTCTGTGCGACGCGATTCTATAAAAAGCAACTTATAATCTCCACGAACCGATAATATGTATACACATCTTCCTTTCGAAACGTGGTAGAATACTCAATACTCATCATTGACGACATGCGACTTTCGAATACTCTTACATTTTTTTGAGAAAAATTTATTTTTTATCATTTCTGTTTAAAAATAGTTTAAAAATAAAACTGAAAAATTTGTTCATACCTAATTTACTGAAAGTGAGCCAAATAACAACACTATTTTTGAATACGCATTTGCTGCCCGTTAATTTTCCAAAAATTTGAACGTTAGTTTTTCTCTGTCAAAGTTTTTTTTTATCGTGAACTGGATCAATTCTCTAACGATACATCTTTAAAAATTATCAAAATAAGAAAAACGTAACCAACACGTATTCTCTTTTCCCAATGTAATAGTTACGTAACAATAATATATCGAACTTTCATTATAACATTTTCATTAAATACTGAGAATTATATTATTAATTTATTAATGTAAAATTCAATGTAACATGCCATATATTACGTTACATTAAAGGTACAGAACTAAAAGGTGACATGAATTCTTCTCATAGTGATGAAAAATTGCAATTACACTTTGAATTACAAATTTTTTTTCGAACAAAATGTTAAACATTAAAACTTGGAATTTCAGTTACGCCTTGTTGTAGTCAGTTATATAACTGCGTTATACTTCGGGTTGTTATAAGTATAACTGAAAGGTAGAATGTTATCTTCAGTTAGCTAGATTATATTTATGCAACAATAGTTTACATAGTTTAGATAATATAATACCTGCTTGTTAGATAATAGCTGCATAATTTTTAATTTGTTTACTTTAATTGCAGGAATTATTCAATTTATTTTTAATTTCTCATTTCAATCTCACATTTTTAATTTGATATGAGATGCATGAAAAAATCGTTGAAATGGGATCTTTACACTAAAGAAAACCTTCTTTATTATAAACTGTTTAAATTATTTAAGTAGAATTTAAACCAGAAATTCAAATTAAAAGCAGAAAAACAAAAATAAGACACGAAGATTAAAGGGCAACTCGCCCTTCAAGCTTTAATCTTTCCTTACTTCTTCCTTCTTTAGGGTAGTTCCGCTCTCTTTGCACGTTTTCTCCCCTCTCTTGAGCTTTCTCCCTTTCCCTTTTTTCGTGCTTTTGCCGGTTATAATAGAATGGCAACCGTGAATCCGCGGCTATGACGACGCTGACGACAAGACGTTTTCACTTCGATATTTTACGCACTCCGTTTTATTTATTAATATGCTTTTCTTTTTTCGCCGAGCTTTTGTTGAAAGTACAAAATAAACAAGCAGTTGTCTTGTTTTTTTCCGATCGTTATCTATTTTCGTCAATCGTGCATGTGATTCTGCACGCTCTTATCGAGCGACCGGCCATCGGTCGTATGTGCCAATGTAAGACCGAGAATTTATATATTTTTTCATGAAACAAGCGATCATGAATCGGGTTAGCTCATCTAAAAGCAATAACGTGCGCGAAAATAGTTAATGGAATATTTATAGGACAGTTTTTCAATGAAAGAATGACGATTTAGCGAAAACTGAGAACGCTATTGAAAATAGACTTGCGCCTCGCGAGGGAACACGAGGGAACGATTTTCTCTCAAGCCGAACCCGGGAATGACTAAAATCGAAATCGGTGGCCCTTCGGGAAGCGTCGAGACGCGCATGTGCGACGGCGCCGCCGGTCGTCGACGCATTAAATCCGTACTATCATCATGTTTGCGCCCGGGTCCTTCTACTATCCGATCGGTTAACATCGGCCCACCCCGCGAATTCTCATCGATCGAGCACCACGCTAAAAACGACCGCGACCGGCTACACGTCAATGTGTGCGCCTTCATATCATATCGGTGATGCCGAGAGCCGAGACTTTCGGCGGTCCGCGTACGATTCTCTTCCTCTTCGCGATGACGCGCAATGATCAAGCCAGAGCCAGTAGCCGCCACCGACCGTGCAATAGGGTCGGGGGGTGAACAGGATCAGTTTCGCTGATAACTCCTATGATTGATTTGGTGGAGTTCATTATTATTCCCTCTCACAGGCATTCATGCTACGGCCGCTCGTTTCAAATTTCTTCCATTTGGAATTTGGATCATTCACTATTAATTCACGGACCGGCAGATTGAAACAGTAGGGTGGTCCAAAAAATTTTGTTTCGAATTTTTATGGGAACACCCCCCCAAATTTGTTCGAATCCTCCCAAAAATAAATCAATTTTTTTTTTCAATGATATTCAGGGGTACTGCCGCAAGCCCCATAAAGTTTAACATGCATTTCCCATAAGAAAAAAAGACGTTTTTGTAAATCTTATTCAGAATCCTCAATATTATCTCAATCGAGTTGAAACTCAACATTTCTCTTCACAATCAGCCATAGAATACAAATAAAATATCACCCCCATAAGTCTGTTTCATAGGGTCCCAAAGAAACCCCATAAGTGGAAAAAATGGGGTTTGCGAGTTTTTGACGCTACTTATGATTTTTTTGCGGTTTCTTGAATGTAAATTGTTTCTAATACAAAAAATATTACTTTATACTGAAGATTAGATATTCTCATGAATTGTTTAAATAATTTATCAATATTTTTAGCAATTTTATCATAGAATGGAGTTAGAAAGACGCAGTTTTTTCACAAATGTTCTATTTCTTGTCCAATTTTGAATTAGATGGAAGTGACAATTCATCAATGTTAATAATAGTGATTGTTTAAACAATGTATTATAATTAGTAATAATATTATATTTGAATAATGCTAGAAAGATGCGTTTTTTGTCTGACTTTTTGTTTAATTTTCATTTGGAGTGAAGTAATAATGAATTCAAGTTAACAAAATAATTGTTTAAAAAATTTATTATCATGGTTGATAATATTCTCTTTGCTTAATTGGTAGAATGTTGCGTTTTTTCTGAAATTTTCAACTGTTTGTCTGTTTTTTATTAGGCGTGACTTGATAATCAATTAAATTTAGCAAAAACAATTGCTTAAACCAATTATTATTGTTTATGACCATCTATATCGATTGCGCCTGATAGTTGCGGTTTATCGGCAATTTTTACCTTTCTGTCCTTTTTTCACTTAGTGAGGTCATGATTAATTAAAGTTAACCGAAAAATTTTTTAAACAATTTAATATTGCTTATAACTATCTTTTCTCATATAGAGTGGGATTAACTTAAATGTGTTGTAAGTTAATTATTTTTGCTCTTTTTCCAATGCTTAAAAAAATAATTTAAAGAAAAAAAAGCTATTTTACACAAGAGGCAAAAACAAAGAATAGAATAAAAATAACAATTGCTGCATTTCTGACACCTCACTGAAGTCTCTCAGTAACTTATTCAAGGTAAAGTTGTATTCATATGATCCGTGTAGAAAATTTGAAGCGTATTTTAAATATCTGTTTTATTTCAGAATATTAAATTATCAGAATATATATTCACAGAAATAAAAGAGATTATTTAAAATATAGTTTTCTCTAATGTTTATTTATTAATCATTAGTAATTAATTAGGAAATATTATATTGTTTAAACAACTTTTTGGTTAACTTTAATTAATTATTACCTCACTAAGTGAAAAAAGGACAGAAAGGTACAAATTTCCGAAAAACCGCAACTTTCAGGTGCAATCGATATAGATGAAGATAGTCATAAATAATAATAATTTGTTTAAACAATTATTTTTGCTAAATATAATTAGTCACTTAGTCACGCCTAATTAAAAATAAACAAACAGTTTCAAATTTCAGAAAAAACCAATAAAAAAATATTATTTAAACAATTATTTTGTTAACTTGAATTCATTATCATTTCACTCCGAATGAAAATTGGACAAAAAGCCAGAAATTAAAATAAAACGAATCTTTCTAGCATTATTCAAATATAATATTATTAAAAATTATAATAAATTGTTTAAACAATTATTTTATTAACTTGGATTCATGATTACTTCACTCCAAACGAAAATTGGACAAAAAGCAAGAAATTCCAACAACAAAAACCGCATCTTTCTAGCATTATTCAAATATAATATTATTAATAATTATAATAAATTGTTTAAACAATTATTTTGTTAAATTGAATTTATTATTACTTCACTCCAAATGAAAATTGGGCAAAAAGCCAGAAATCTAAAAAAACTCATCTTTCTAGCATTATTCAAATATAATAATTATTACTAATTATAAGACATTGTTTAAACAATCACTATTGTTATCATTGATGAACTGTCACTTCCCTCTAATTGAAAATTGGACAACAAATGGAAAATTTGTGAAAAAAAACCGCGTCTTTCTAACACCATTCTATGAGAAAATTGCTAAAAACAATAATAAATTGTTTAAACAATTCATAAAAATATCTAATGTTCAGTATAAAGTAATATTTTATGTATTAGAAACAATTTGCATTAAAGAAACCGCAAAAAAATCATAATTAGCGCAAAAAACTCGCAAAACCCATTTTTTCACTTATGGGGTTTCGTTGGGACCCTATGAAACAGACTTATGGGGGTGATATTTTATTCGTATTCTATGGCTGATTGCGAAGAGAAATGTTGAGTTTCAACTCGATTGAGATGATATTGAGGATTCTGAATAAGATTTACAAAAACGTATTTTTTTCTTGTGGAAAATACATGTTAAACTTCATGGGTCTTGCGGCACCCCCAAATATAATTTTTTTTCAAAACAAAAAAATTGATTTATTTTTGAGTGGATTCGAACAAATTTGGGGGGTGTCCCGATAAAAATGCAACAACCAAAATTTTCCAATGCATTTTTGGACCACCCTACTGATACAGTTTCATTCCAATTGCCGAAAATGATTCCAAATACGTAAGAATCCGCACGAATGAAAATCTATCCGCTTCCTCTTCATTGATTTTAAATTCAGTCAGTTTTTGGGCTCAAAACATGTTGAACCGTCGAAATAAGCATGCAATCATTGGCGAAAGTTTCGGATATTGGAATTCATTCTGGAACCAATCCGAACAACAAAGATTACAAGTACCCTAAACTGGGGCTAAGTGGTGCATATGTGGGTGAAATCGGCGCAACCTTCATTCAGTATTGAAAACGCGATACTGCTTCTTCAAGTTTTTACAATTGAAGTTTTACAATTGTTAGCTGTAAGCCTTTTTTTACCTGGATGAAGTATATTATATTATTATGACAAAAATTTTTTTTTGGAATGTTATATCAAGAAGAAAATTTAATTTTTGTGTGATATTCGAATTATATTTTTTAAACACATCTTTAGTTTTTAACCTAATTGGTGAAAGCCGTTTTGATGCAACAATTAACAGAGTGGTAATTTCAATCGTTTACTGAGTACACATATGCAAAAGCTACTATTTTTAATTAAAAATATTTATATTGAGGTACTTGGTAACAAAAGTGTTATTTCGCGTGAACTATCTCAAAACTGCCTTGGCGATGAATGTTTCAAATATTGTTAAATTATTTTATGGTATAAAATATAGGTAGGTGGAAAAAAAATTGGTAATCAAAAACAGGCAACAGTCTAGCACTGAAATGTTTGATTTTGGGTGTCTTTTATAACCTGTCTAAAATTTGAAATAGATCGATCAATATCCTGAGGTTCCGCGTGGCTACTATAAATTTAAGACGCGCATTCATGAAAAAGATGAACAAACTCGAAAACCGTACTCGTGTTACATAAAATATCGTGTTACGTAAAATATCGTGTGTCCCGAGGAGGCAAGCAGTCATTTTACGACCAGCGTGAGTTTTCAATAACTAGCGCGAAGCAGCCTCGTTATTGCAAACTCAGGCTCATCGTAAAAAGACTAATTTGGTACCCTGTAAAAACTTTCTCGCACTCAAAATTTACACCAAAGAAATTAAGAAGACTTGAGCAAGTAATTCAGGGTCTGGCCATTTCAATTGCTGAAATCTTCTCACATTTGTAGTTAAATGGTGAGTGCGATGAAGTTTCTAAATGATAAAAAAAAATGTCAGAGTAGTTTGTAAAGCTATCAAACACAGAGATCACAACTCAAAATGATCTCAAAAAAGGGGAAATAGGGTAATTTTCTCACGAAAAAGGGGAAAATAGGGTGAAAATTAAACATTTATTTGTATATCTCGAAAAGAACAAACAATCTTTTTATAAGAAATTTTATATTTTCAAATAATTTTCAATGATATTTCAATGATTTCTGCCATTAAATAATTTATTTTTAAAAATTGGATATACTTAGGTCGTTGGAACTCCATTCACAGTGATATGAAAAAGTCCGAGAAAAAAAAAGAATTAGTCATTCTCACAAATATTTATTTTCAAGATTCGTAATTTCTTCCTTACTATAATTAATACTTTCAATGTAAATTTAAAACTACGCTCTTCAGTAGAGCGAAGTAAAAATGCTAAAATTAATCGAATCGTTTGAGCTGAGGGGTAACAATTTGTAGTCCGACATCCAAAACAAGTAAAGAACAAAAATTTGAAATCGGATAATATCTTCTGTTCTCACTTTTAAAATTACAATATTTAGAATTTTGAAAATTGACAAAAGATTTTGCGTAATTCAAAATTTGTTGAAAATGTACAAAAACATGTTTTTTGGATTGATTCGAACCTAAAATTTCTTCAGTATGAACCAAAGAAACATGTTATTATTTTTTATTCATGGGAAACATTTTTTTCGTGGTGTATATAACGTCCCAAAATCGCAAAAAAAAAATGAAATCCCAAAAATCTTAAATCGCGACAAAAGTTTTTTTCCGAAAAAGCAAAATGATTTTCTCTTTGGTTCAAACTGAATAAATTTCTGGTTCGACATATTCAACTTTTTTTAAAATGTGTGCATATGACTCAATCGACAAAAAAAACCTGTTTTTGCACATTTTCAAAAAAAAATATTACTGCGAAAAAAGTTTATTCTTGAATTTCGTAATTTTTAAAAAATTATTGTTCACTAGTAAAAGCTGTAAATATAATAAGTGTCATAATTTTTGAACCAATAGGAAATATTTTGAATTTGAAATCGTTAAATTTTACTGATTTAAATTTTGTTTCACTTTTGTCGAATGCCAACCCACAAGTTTGTTTTCCCTCAGCTCGTACGATTTGATTTGTTTGAGCATTTTCACTCCGCCGTACTCTTCAGTGCTCTTGCTCAAATTAAAAATTGCTAGAGTTAGAACATTTAACATTGCAGTTGATGAATTTGGAATATTCCATTTTTTAATTAGGTAGGTATGTAAAGTGTTCAACTTCCAATACTTACTTCAAAAGTACTACATATTTTGTAATGTTATTGGTACCTTATTTATTCAAAAATAATTTATTTAAGTGCTATAATTGCTTTAATTATTATTCAATAATGGGAACACTTCATAATTTCAGAGACTTTTCCTAAGTATGAATGATTTTGAAGAAACAAAGTCATGTTTTCAATTCTAAGTCTTCTAAATTGAAGAAACTTCGAAAGTAAATCGTCAAAATAACAGAATTTTTAATTGTGAATTTTTAAAATTAAAAACTCTTAAATTTAAAAATATGCAAATAAAAATTATTCAATTAGAATGATTTTGAAGATCCAAAGTCAAGTTTTCAATTTTAAATCTTCAAAATTCAAGAAATTTCAAACGTGAATCATCAAAATTTCTAATTATTTATTGTAAATTCAAAAAATTAAAAACTCTTCTATTTTCAAGATACATGAATACAAATTCTTAAATTTTGAAGATTTTGGAGAACAAAAGTCAAGTTTTAAATTCTAAATGTTTCAAATCGAAGAAATTTCGAATGTAAATCATCAAAATTACAAATAATTTCTTTATTGTGAATTTGAAAAATTAAAAACTTCTATTTTAAAGATGGATAAATCGAAATTCTTAAATTTGGATCATTTTGAAGATCAAAAGTCAAGTTTTCAATTCTAAATGTTTCAAATTAAAGACATTTCGAATGCAAATCTTAAAAATTACTAATTTTTTATTGTAAATTCAAATAATTAAAAACTCCTCCATCGTAAGGATGCATCAAATTTTTTTTTAAATTAGGAAGATTTTCAAGATCAACAGTCAAGTTTTAATTTCTAAATGTTCCAAATTGAAGAAATTTCGAAAGTAAATCATTAAAATTACAGAATTTTTAATTGTAAATTTTCAAAATTAAAAACTCTTCGATTTAAAAATCTGTCAATAAAAATTATTAAATTTGAATGATTTTGAAGATCCAAAGTCCGGTTTTCAATTCTAAATCTTGCAAATTAACGACATTTCGAATGTAAATCATCAAAATTACTCATTTTTTTTATTGGTAATTCAACAAATTAAAAACTCTTCCAGTTTGAAGACGCACAAATAAAAATTCTTAACTTTAGGTGATTTTGAAGATCAAAAGTCAAGTTTTTAAATCCAAATCGAAGAAATTTTGAATGGAAATCATCAAAATTACTAATTTTTTATTGTATATTCAAAAAATTTGAAACTCTTGTTTTAAAGATATCGCGTGATTCAAATATTGCATTTTCAAATATCGCATATTTAATGAGAAAAGGGGAAGTTTCTTGAGAATAGGGGGAAAAAGGGGAAACTAAGAAAAAAAGGAAAGACTGTGCACCCTGCGAACATTATTTTAGCTATTTGACGTAATATAAAAATGATCATTTATCTTTAAAAACTGAAAATATGGAAATGTGCCAAAATGTTTGACAGAGTGGCCAAAAGTGGTGAACATTTTTTTTTTTTTTTTTTTTTTTTTTTTTAAGAAAAAATATAACACGTGCCACGGCGACCCGGATTTTAAACTGGAGGGTTCATCCTGGAAGATGTCTGGAATGTATCCTGCTATATGCCCCTATATGTAACTTCATACAGACAATGTGGGCCTTACCTTGCGGAACGTCACATAATATGTAGACTACGAAAAAATTAATATTAGTGTTTTTTTTTTGCAAAACTCTGAGAATTACAAATTTTTCAATCTTCATTTATTTCAGGGTCTTACTATTTTAATTTCTAAAATCTTCTCACTTTTTTGTGTGTAAATCTTACAAGATTTTTTTTAATTGGGCATATTATTTAGATAAACCAATACATTAATATTAGCGATTTTTGCTAAGCTCTGTGAATTATAAGAATGTTTGTAAACTTATTTTCGCCCCGCGGAACCTCAGGATATTAATCGACCTATTTCAAATTTTAGAGGTTACAAGGGGCCCAAAAAGAGACTTTTCAATTCTAGACTGTTTTTGATTTCCATTTTTTTCTTTCGACCCATCCTAGTATGCGCGCGCGGCTCGCAAGTTTGAGCGCGCCTAGGGCGCGCGACTGTTGGTTCTCGCGCTTCGCGCTCGATAATGTATTTCCACACATTTGTGCAGAAACCTTTTCAAATTAAAGGTCACAGCATCGACAACTGTAATTTGGTGATTGTGAATTCTCTTTTGTTAAAGCTCCTTCGGCTTTAACGAACACATTCTCATCACGTATCTCGTGCTTCGCACTCGATTTAGTCCGAAGTGCGAACCTTTCTACATCATGTTCAACACTTTGATATCAAATTCCTGGGATTCCTTATTCATATGTTGCAATATAAAGCACAAATTTTATTTCTCATGATTACTTCAATATTTTTTTCTTATTTTGCATTACATTTTATTCTCAACTACCTTGAACAATGTATCATTTCAATAAATTTATATTATTACAATTCAT
>CAKNWT010319414.1:0-10178 GCA_932066315.1 Andricus coriarius
TGACGCTCTGCGCCTTTTGGACTTCTCTAACTCCTCAAAGGAACAGTAACATTTCGGAAGGCATTTTCAGGTGGAAAACGACGATTTAGAAAAAAAAATTTCCTACAAAAGTTACTCACTTTTTTCCGTAGAATCGAAATCAATTAAGAAAAATATGTCATTCCATTAAAAAAAAAGAACTTCCGGTCCGAATAGGCCACTTCCGGTGGAAGCCGAAAGTTGAAAATACCTCCAATCGATCGGGCATAGTCCATTCACTATTAGGAGGTACTAAACTTTCAATTTTATTGGGTATTTTAGATTTTAAAAGGGGTGGACGGGTGGTCTGGGACACCCTGTATATACAAAACCTCAGAATATTCATTAGTTACGCTGCTTCCAAAATTCTACGTTAATAAGTGTTTCCTACATTTTGAAAAAATGAGGACCCCTTATACTCTGGCCTTAACCTTGTACGTTATTCTTAATTATATTGGTAAGCAAAGAGTAAATTAGTATCATTGTTTTATATTTTCTTCTTTATAGTAAGTGCGTTGAAAAATGTATATCTTATATTAATAAATATAAAATACTAGGTAAACTCTAAAATAATAAACAATTATTATTATTATTATAATTTAGTTGCTACTTAAATATAATACCTACAATACTTACAATAGTTTCCTTTTTTTAGACTACCTTCCCTGTCTCGCGCTGTTGTTCTAAAAATAGGAATCTTTTTTCTTAGTATTTTTAACGGATAAAACAAAAACTCCTACAATTCTTATTTTAGCCTTTTTTCATATCTCGTCGAAAAATGGTTCATAGAAATTTAAAAAAATTTGTTTTAAAGCTGAAATTCCTTTAAAAACTTCACCCATATTTCGCGTCGTTCGGCTCAAAATTTGATCCGTATCTACGGATGGAAAGACAGACAGACAGATGCCATCGCCAAAACTTGATTTTTATCTTCAAGCGTCCTGAAACGTACTCAAAACGTGGAGATCCGTTGACAAACTGAAGCGCGAAGTTTCGGGCGATTCTAATACTTTCTCACTTTTAAATGATGAAAATGTAAAAATCTAGATATATTTTAGAATTACTTAGCAAACTTTGATTTCACAATTTATGTTGTAACTGAATTATACGAAATAAAATGGAATAATAGAAGTGCGCTTCAGTAGACATTTTACACTCATAGAAGAGAGAATGGTGGTTTTTATGCATTTCATCTAACCTAGAAATCGTCAGGATGAAAGATCCGGCATGATTTAAAAGTGAAGTTCCTTTAACTCAGGAGCAAGAAGATCCAATTGAAATGAGCAAGAAAGATCATAAAAGCCTCGAAGTGGATTTAAGCGATCAGATACTAACAAACCCAGAAGTTCTCGCTTCTGGCTCAAACAGTCAAACGAAATTCCAAGGGGGTCAATTAAAACCTTAAGTCAAAAGGTGAGTCAGTGTGATAAAAGAATACTGAGTGTCATTCATGAAAAAACCCACGATAAAATTTTTCACCAATTTCTGCGTGCGAATGATGACGATACCATCTTACGACATGGACAATGAACTAGTGGCGTTTCTCAAAATGGAAGTTTTAAAGAAACTGCATGACGGCCTTGCCCTTTGGACTTTTTAGCGCCCCCTGGTCATTTGAAGGATACCCACACTGGGTAGCCAGTCAACTGAGGAAAC
This sequence comes from Andricus coriarius, assembly GCA_932066315.1. Taxonomy (NCBI): domain Eukaryota; kingdom Metazoa; phylum Arthropoda; class Insecta; order Hymenoptera; family Cynipidae; genus Andricus; species Andricus coriarius. The sequence continues at coordinate 1,675 of CAKNWT010319414.1, forward strand.
AAGGAATAAGAGTGGTGGTATCTAAGTTGCAATTTAGAACCCATGGATGGATTTGTCGAAATAAACTCTTTATATTTCACAACAGATGCTTCCAACATAGGTTAGGGACCCAAATTGGGGACAAGCCGATAAAGGGTTAGTGGAGCTTGGATCAGAAAAGCCGACATACAAAACAAAAAGGATATGTGGGCAATGTACAAGGAGACAGGGAGGCATAAAGTCACAACCTCTGTTACAATATACAGAGAAATTGTTGACTTTACTTCAAAATACATCTTTAATTGGAGGTTCACTTAATACCAGGAGTATACAATATGGTAGCAGACCGATTATCAAGACTGGCTTCTATAACGGATTTGCAATCGTGGACATCAGTGAGTACTTCCAGAAATAGACTTGATGGCGACTGCCCAATCAGCAGTCCTCCTTCAATCACCTCCGTCTCTGATTCTTGGAAGGCATGAGGTGGATTTCCCAGACAAAAGAATGGGCTGAAAAAGATGTAGCATTACTGGATTCAGGACTGTAATCAACTATAAGGACCCTGAATCCTGGAAATTCTAGCCATCAAGGGCTACAAAGATTGGAGTTTCAATAAACAATCCATGTCCACAAAACGTTGCACAATATTTAGGATTTATACATAGGAAAATTAAATTTGCCTACAGTACAATGTTGGTACACACAACGATTATAGCGACATTCGCAAATCCAACAAGAGGGGATGAGATAAGTTCTCATCTGATAAAAAAAAACATATTATGTTTGAAGCCATAGGTTCATCTCATCCTCCGCAAAAAAAAAATGATATGGGATATTAACGTATTAATTGGGTGCATGAGGCAGATAGTTTTAGATCCAGAAAATTTATTTCATCTATCCAGACATCAATCGTGTAATAATTAGTGTAATAATTAATTTATTTATCAATCGTGATAAAAATTAAAATATACTTTATTACTTTCCTTATATGTATTCTTTTTTGTTTTGTTTTAGAATTTAGAAATACATTCTTAGAAAGGAAATAAAAAAATCTTGCATTCAGAAGTAATACTACTAGTGTCTGGTTTTTTGGCTTTAGGGTCCGGATCCGAAAGGTCTGATGGAACTCTAAACCTTCTTCATCATTTACTGATCCCAAATCCACAAAACCAAAAACTAGTATTATTACTGAGGGTCGCAAAAAGCAAGATTAAACTATTTTGTTAAAAATTTAATTATTTTGTCGAAAATTCAACTGTACATTTTTTTGTTTGAAAATTTATCTTTTTTGAACTGAAAATGTATCCTTTTTTATATGGAAGTCTTAGAATTTCATAAATTTATAATACCTAGTACCAAGCTTTATTTGATCACTTCTTGAGTCATGATTATCAGATGTGGACTTTTCTTCAAGGCTATAATAACGCAATTATTATGAATTTTTCACCAAAATTCTGTAAATATCAATGCCATCAAATTTATATGAAGCAATCAAATCTTCGCCAACTGTGCTTTATTTTATAAGCATTGTTTTTAGAAATAATTTTTCTGAGAATCTTTCTTACGTAATATTTTTAACAAGTCAACCAAATTGAAAATTCAATTATCCAAAATATGTTATAAATTGTAAATTATTTTTCAATATTTGTAAATATTAATAGGAAATTATTATTATAAAAAATATATATAGAATATTTCAGTATTTATATCAATATTTATCGAATTTTTGTATACAAAATGTTTTTAATTTTGCAGGATTTTAAATAGTTATAGGAAATCTTATAATTATTTTAAATAGTATTTATTAAATTTAAATTTCCGAATAATTTGAAAAAAGAAGCCATTTAAAATTTTTCAATTTTTTATACTTTTTAAAAAGATTCGAATAATTTTAAACGATATGAATAATTTGAAGCTTGAAACAAAATGTAGATTTTTGAATATTTGTAATCTTTTTAAGAATGTTAAAAGATTACAAGATGATAAAAAAATTTCTTAATTTTAATAGAATATTTTTTAAGATGTAGGATTCAACGTTTTATACTGTCAAAGAGTTAAAATTGAAAATTCTTGAATTTTGAAAACAAAAAATGGCAAATTATTCAATTTTCAAGGTTTATATTTTAAAGGTATGTAATTTAGTACATTTTTTTTTTAATTAATCAGTTTTGGACATGCAATTTTGATGGTTTTTTTTATCATTTAGTTAAATTTTGAATATTTAAAATGGAGAATTATTCAATTTCGAACATTTATAATTTATTTAATTTTATGGATTTTCAATTGAAAATGATTCAAAAGTGAACAGTACGGATGACAGCGTTGATTGTATAAGTAGGCATCCTTTAGAACTTAGACTCCAAAGGAACTCTTTTTGAGGGTTCCATCTTAGCTCGTTGATATCCAATAGATGGCCTATTCATTTCAAAAACAAATTGAATTAAATGATTGAAATACCTGTTAAAAAAGTAATATTAACGTAATATTGCATGTGTATATTATAGAATTTTAAATAGTCCCGTGTTCCCTTCAGCAAGAGAGGTTCCTTTCTGTTACAGCACTTTTGGAACCAAAAATCGGTTCTAATAGAAATCCTAGTTTTTCCTGTGAAGTTACAATTTTCACGAAGTAACTGAAGCTGTAATTAGTTCCTTTTTTTTAAATCTATAAAATGGCATCTGATGTTAAATGATACTTAAGTCAGATCGAAATTATTGTTACCTCTGTCTAAAATGATGAGAATTTGATTTTCCAATTCAAACTAAAGAATATCCATTCAATTGAAACAACTTCAAGTAAAAACAAAATTTTATGAAATGTCAAACTGACGTATACTAATGAAATGCCAAACTGGGTGTGGGAAGAAAAATCATTAGACAATTTTGATTTCCTAGACTTAGTGTTAAAAGGGTATTTCAGGAAACAAAATTTGAGAAAACCGTAAAATGGGTATCGTAGGACGGACACTTTACCAACGGAAAAGTCAATCTGAACAGGGTAAATAAGGAGTACGCAAATAAAAGAAACTTTTTTCAAAGAAGAATTAGACGCTGATGTGGAAATTATCTGACACAGCTGTAGCGATTGGGGAAATATCGAGAATAGGTTTCTGGGAAGAAAAGCAATTGATTATGGAAAGAAGATATTATTATTGATCATGATCTCACAAGAGAAAAAAGGATACAAAGAAAATTATTAGATATAGCCAATACAAAAAGAGAACAGGGGATGGAAGTAAAAGAAAAATACCAAAAATTGAGGGTTAACCAAATAGTACATGTTGGAGATACTTGGAGAAGAGCAATAGAAGAGAAGATTCAAATTTTCAGTAATCCCAGAAATGTTGAGCAGAAAGAAAAATCAGGGAGCGAGAAGTCAAGCAGATTTGAATCAGGGAATGAATTTTGTCTGGAGAAGAAAAGGTAAAGAACAAAGAGTAAGGTCAAGAAGTTATGCAGGAAACGTGTGTATAAATAGTATATAAATAAAAATAAAGTCATTCTAAAAATCACATTATATAGAATATTATATAACCTTAAGTTTCTTTCATGATATGCAGAATTAAAAAAAAAACAAAAAAAAGAGTTGATAACTGCATTGGCAATTACAACCACATTCAAAACCAGTGATATGCCTATATAATATTGTGTACTTCAAGAAAAATTCACTTCTCCATTTCTTATTGCAGACTTGCATTCAGAGTCTTCTTCTTCTGGCAGACATTCTCTAGAAAGGGATCTTCCTCTTGCCATACCTTATTTTTCTGCCGGGTCTCCTTCTAGAAGACAGCCTCCCAATCTAATACTTGGATTTCAACCTGAAGAACTTCCATTAATTCGACTTATTCCCAAGACAAATCCGAACAGGATATTCGAACTTCGAAGATGCATTTTCCCTCCCGATAAACCAATTCAATTGAGAACACAAAATGGTAACCTTACGCCCATGCCAACTGAAGAACAAATTGTATTAACAGCATCTAATGGTGACGTCTTTGCAATATTTGAAAGAACGCCCAAACACAAAAGTTGTCGTTGAATTTACACACCTGTTACTTACAGGGGGGAACGGGTGAAAATTTACATGTTCAGCGGCGCAGTTGACAAATTAACCACAAAAGAAGTCGAGGATTCTCCATTAAGCAAACAGAAGCCAATCCTAAAATATTTTACAGTATTGCATTTATAAACCACAATTCTTCACACTGTTAATTCGATTTTTTAAAAACGAAGTGTCTATTCGTCCGGTCGGCCTTACACTGAAAGATTTACAGGATTCAAGGAAATGCGCATCTTTGGTTTATTTTTGTAATTGTAATTTTGTAATTGTAACTGTAATTCAGCGCCACCTGTGATGAGCCGGAGAACTACAGATGCGTCCATATGTTGGTCTTTATATATATGTATATGCCCCTTCCTTAAATGTGTTGAATACAAACAATTTGCCGGACTTTCCTGTTGGTGGCGGAAGTGAGAACGTGTTCAGTGACAGGTGGTGAGAGGATTTTACAGAATTTGTGTGGAAGGTGTGAGTGGAGTGTGAGGGTGGAAGCCTAGGAGGTGAGTAGGGTTGTGTGTGGTGAATTGAGGAGATAAAAAGTAATTTTCAGCTAGTGTGCGAGGTGGGATTTAGCTACTTGAAGAAAATAAGGTTAGGTTGACAAGGAGCCGGGGGAGTTTGTGGTAGTGAAATCGACGGGGAGGAAGTTTTCCACGTGTCACGACGGCCAACAGTGCGTAATCGAGTTTCGTGGGGCGAGACGGGGAGAGGGAGAAAACGGAACGGTTGGAAGGAAGGAAACGAGAAGGTAAGGGAGAGAGCGTCAAGCGCAAGTAGGTCACCCCCCCCCCCCCACCGAAAATGGAGTGACAGTCGGAGAAGGAGGCTCTCGGGATGCTCTTAGGCGAGATCAGGGGGCTGCGGGAGGATGTGAGGGGGACTAAGCAGCAGCTGGAAGGCATGAGGGAGGACTTGGGAACAAGAGGTAAGAAATGGGAAAAGGAGATGAAAGATCTGAGGGAGAGAGTAGAAGGGTTAAAGAAGAGTAGGAAAGAAAAAGACGTTGAAATAAAGCAGATGGAAGAGGAGATGAGGGGGTGGAAGTAAAGGACAGAGAAAAGGCTTGAAAAGGTGGAGGGCAGGGCGGAAATGGAAGTAGTTGACAGGGTGGGGGCGAGATTAAAGGTATTTGGGAGACGGTAGAGGGTGGAGAATATGATAGAAGAGAAAGTAGGAGAACGTAGGAATGAAAAGGAGGAGAGGGCGGATAGGGAAAGGATAAGGGCAATGGAGATGAGAATGCAGAGAAGAGAGAAGGCAAGCAGGAGAAATAATATTGTCATAAGAGGGTTGAAGCTAAAGAGCGGTAAAGAAAGGGAGGGCGTGGAAGCGCTGCTACCGACCATAGGGTGGGTTTAAGGGGTTGGTAGAAAAGTTAAGTTGAAGGGGAGGAAGGAAGTGGTGGTTGTGGAGTTGGAGAGCTGGAAAGAAAAGTTGGATATAATGCGAAATAAGAATAGGATAAAGGATAAGGGAGTTTTCATCGATCACTATTTAACGATAAAGGAAAGGGATGTGCAGAGAATGCTGTGAGACAGGGCTAGGAGAGAGAGGATTGAAGGGAGATTGGCGAAGGTAGGATATCAGAAAATAAGAATAGAACAGAAAATGTGGGTGTGGGACGAGGAGAACGAGGTTTTGAAGGAAGTGCAGGGGAATTTGTTTCGTAGGAAGTAGGGGGTGGGGGTAATGCAGGGTAGAGTAGTAGTGAATGTGATGTACTGGAACGTAGTAGGCATATAGAAGAAGGATGAGGAGTTTTGGAGGTATATTCAAGAGTTTGATGTTGTGGGAATGGTAGAGACGTGGGTAAAAAGAAAGGAATGGGATAGAATAGAGCCAAAGCTGCCAAGGAGGTATATGTAGAGACTCCAGGAGGTGTTAAGAGTGAAGAAGAAAGGAAGAGCTAGTGGGGGAATTATAAAGGGTGTTGGAGAATAATTAGAGGAAGTAGTTCATGGAGAGGAAGAGGGGGAGGGAGTGCAAATGAGAGAAGTAACGATAGGAGGGGTTTACGTGTAAGTTTGTGACAGTGTACAATAAGGATGGGATGGAAAGAATTAAAGAAAGGGTGGAGGAATGGCTAGGCGAAAGAGAGGAGGGTATGGTGGTACTGGGTGGGGACTTTAATGCGAGGATGTGGAAGGAAGGGGGCCTTTACAGGGAAGGGCAGAGCTTCGAAAGGAAATCGAAGGATAAGATAATAAATAAGGAGAGGGAGATTCTACGGGACTGGATGGAGGATAGAGGCTGGGCGGTGGCAAATGGTATGGCAACTGGGGACGAAGAGGGAGAATACACATATGTAAGTAAGGTGGGAGTATCGGTGATAGACTATGTATTCATGAATATGCAAGGTTGGCAGGAGACGGAAAGATTTGCAGTAGAAGGGAGGGTAGAATCGAAACATCAGCCATTAGGGTTGTTGATAAGGGGCGAGAGCGGCGGAAGGCATGGGGATAACCAAAGTTACCCTAAATGACTGACGAATTTCCATAAATTACGAGGTATTTCGAAAACTACCAGAAATGTCCAAAATGTTCAGAAATTCCCAAAATTATCGAAATTACTAAAAATACTAGAAAATATCGCACATTTACTCATACTATTTTTTTATAAGTGCGTAACAAAGGGCTGATTTATAGTTTATGTAGTTATAAAAAATAATAAAGAGTTGGGATACCCCCAGTGATGCTAACAGACCGTGACTTTTTCAACAGCGCATGTATCAAAAAGCGCCGGTCTATTTGAAATTACAAAATATGAGCTTGTAATATATTACATTAATAATAAATTATTTAAAGAAATTAGCTATTTCTTAGATTCAATGTAAATAATCTTTTTAAATAGCAGATTTGTTTTAAATATGTATCTGTATTATTATTGATAGTATATATTGATTTTAAGTAGACCCTCGCCTTTCGTTACATCCGAAGTTGAAAAAGTCACTTCGCTGAGTTTCTTCCGATTCTTATTAATACGTGAAGAAATATATTTTTTGCTTGAAAAATTTTATCAAGGACATCTAAGAAACGAACTTTTAATACACTGAAATAATGATTTCGTGGGGAATTCAGCATTTTGCGGTCACTAAACAGACTTGCAAAGTAGCATTTCTTTTGCACGTATAACAAAAAATATATTTTTTCAGTTTTTAAAATCTACATAACACATTATTAATATTTCAAAGAAAGAGGCCTTATCTAACCTATAATCTTGGTCAAATTATAATTACGTAAAAGACTTGCCAGACAAATGTTTGCTAAAGAGCGATTTTATGTTAACTCTGTATACATAACGTTAAGCTCTCTGAGCTTCTCAACATGAAAGGATATAAATACATAATTGTACTTCAATCTTAAAATTATCTGAGTTTCTTAAGGTCATCAAATCCTAAAATTATTCGTATACGCGATTTATGCTCCCAAAATTCTACGTTAATGAGTGTTTGCTATATTTTGGAAAAAATGAGGATCCTTTACACTCTGGCCTCATTCTTGGGCGTTATTCTTTATTCTATTGGTAAGTAAAGAATAAATTAGGATCATTGTTTTATATTTTCTTTTTTGTAGGAAGTACGTTAGAATATACCTAGGTGATATTAATGAATGTTAAAAACTACGTAAACTTTACGTTAACAATTTGAGCAGTTGTAGGCTCCGAAAGCTACGATCATGGTTCCTTAAAGCAACCAATACCGACGCTAGATAACATAGTGCAACAATGTTCCTTGGAGTCAGGTTTCTTGACTCGGATGACCTTCCGCGGCAGACGTAACACTTGTAGATGAAGGTTGTACCTCAAGATACTTGTTTAGAGCTACCAATCTTTGTAGAATGTTATTAGGAACAGTGTTCACGGACCAGATGAAGTAATCCCAGAAGAACAGCCCTTTGCATCTGGTTCGCGATGGAATGAGCCTGACGCTGGCAAGTCGGAATCTTGTTGAGTTGCCTAAGAAATAAAGCTCTCATAGCTTCAAGACAGCCGATTATGAGGACTACAAGATGGACTTTGTTGTTTGGGTACAGCCTGCTCAGCTCGAAAAGAAGAGCTTGATATTTCGCCCATTTTTCTTCCTTCTTTGCCGTGATATTACCATCGGCTGGTGCTGAGAATTCAATAACGTAAATAATTTTGATCTAAGGTCTAAGGAGAAAAACTTAAAAATCCGGGATTTTCAGGATATTTAAATCCGTTTCTAAGCTAATCGCCCTGTATTTCCGACATACATTTTCAAATGTATATTTATTTCTTGAGCTACCTTACAATAGCTACCTTTCTTCAGATTATCTTCCCTACCTTGGGTTGTTATGCTAAAAATAGGAATTTTCTTTTCTTAGTCATAAATGATGAGTGTTCAGAAATGTAGATACCTTTTAGAATTACTTGCCAAACTTTGATTTTACAATTTATGTTGTAATTTACTTATACAAAATAAAATTAAATAATCGAATTTTGCT
>CAKNWT010319415.1:0-15607 GCA_932066315.1 Andricus coriarius
GATTTCTTGGCCCCCACTCTGAAAGACTTTCCAGCAGGACACACGGGAGCTTTCCTCGACTCATTTTTCCGACACTCGGCGCGAGATCTTAGTACGAGTCACGTGTGTCTCTATATTCCACCATGTAACCTTTGCTTTGACTATGCGAATAAACGCAGTTTTGTTAATTATTTTCATTTTAAATCTGTGTTTTCTTGTGTTCACCTAATCACTTGCGCGATTATCATTATATTCGAGTCTAATCCGAAACAAGAATTGAAGAGTATTTAATTTTGAAAATTTGCTGAATCGATACAAGAGAAACTTTAAATTTTCAATTCAGGTTTTAAATTTACGAGAATAAACATTTTCAGTAATTTTATTTTCTTTCTAGAATTTGAAATTTCGAGAATCTTCATTGTTCGGAAAATTCCTGTTGCAGTAATTATTTTTTCGGCAAATATTTTTTTTACAAAATAAAATTACGCCAAACAGAAATTCAGAAAAATAAAAATGAGATCAAATTGTTATTCGGAAAAATAAAAATGTTGCCAAACGCAATTTTTAAAAGTCAACACTTCCTTCAGACTGACTTATGATAAACAAATGACCTACAAATTTTATTTGCTTGAGACTGACTTGTGAAAAACACCTGGACACCTCTAGTCTTCAAGATAAAGACTGGGGCTTATAAACTCTAACTGAAAACCAGAATATTCATTAGTTAACGAAATTTTTGAAAAATACTGTAATTTATTCTTCCTCAACTTGGACAAAATGAAGATCACTAATACTCTTATCTCCACCGTGCTGATCATCTTTAATTCTATTGGTGAGTACAACAATAATTAACCAAATATTAACCATTCAGTTATTTAATTTGATTAATTTAATCAATTAGTAATTAACTAAAAATTTATTAAACCATTAGATTAACCAAAAAAATCTATCAAAATTATGATTATAAAAGATTAAGATTATTATTATAAAAAAGAGAAATATAATTTTGGCGGGAACAATGCGAGTTAGTTAAAAATGTCTAAAAGGAATTCTAGCTTTTGAAAAACGTACAAATTAGCATTGAGGATTTTTTATAGGATTTTTTGAAACTTTGAACAATTGTTATACACAAATTCTTTCATTTAAAATTTTGAACAAAGTAGTAGCATTTTTAACAAAATATAGCAATTTTCAACAAAGATGTTGAATTTTAATCCAAAAAAATTAATTATTGATAAAATAGTACCACTTCCAACCAAAAAGCTACATTCTCACAAAAAACGATGAGTCTTAAACGAAATAAATAATTTTTCAACAAATTAGTGCAAATTTCAAATAAGCAGTAATATTTTCAATCACAGAAGATGAATTTCCAACAGAGAAAATTAATTTTCTACATCCTTTCTTTGTTTACTTCGTCTTTCTTTCTTTCCTCTTTTTTTAATTCTTCTTCTTATTCTTCTTTAATTCTTGATTTGAAAAAATAAAAATGAATGAAATTTGATCGTTAGATTTTTGGTTTTTTTAATATCCAAGAGTTTCGTGGTTGAGCAGTATATCCCAATGTTTTACTTTCTATCTTTCGTTTTGTCTCTTCATTTCTTCTTTGTTTCATTCACTCTTTTTTCTTCTTTTAATTCTTCTTATTGTTCTTTAATTCTTTTCTTTTCTTATTTCTTTTGCTTTTTTGAAAAAAAGGAACAGGATTTAGAGGTTATATGTTTTTTCTTGCTCTTTTCTTTTTACATTCTCATCGTGAAAAATGACTTTCGTGGATACCATCAAATGTCGACGTTTTCAGGCCTTACAAGATTATAAAAATAACGTTATGAATTTTCTTGAAGAATCGAAAACTCGAATTTCCATCGCACAGAAAATAGCATAATTTTAGTTTTAATCGTAAAAGATAACATTCAAAATAAAAAAATTTGAATGTTTTAAAAGCGATACAAGGTGCGAAAAAAAATTAATCGACAAAAATTGTTCGCCCAAAAATGATATACAAATTTTTCATTCATAATTTTTAGATAGGAGGAGTAGACCTTCTTTTAATCGAAAAAATAAGATTAAAAATTAAAAAATTAGATTTTTGGAAAAACGACACAAGAGACAAAAAAAATGAAAAAAAGTTGTTCAACCAAAAAATATCTTCAAATATGTTATAAACTCTTTCTATTAAAAGATATTAAAAATAAAAAAATTAACTTCTTCGAAAAAGGACACAAGCTACAATAACATTTTATTTATCAACATTTTTCGCCTAAATTATACCTACAAATTTGCTTAGAACCACCTTAAGCTCTGATGCGTATTTTTAGTTTAAATCATGAAAAATATAATTTAAAAAAAATTATGGAAAAACGACACAAGTTGCAATAAAATGTTTAATAACCATTTTATTTAAATAGGATGCGCCTTTTTCAAATTATAAGAAGAAGACAATGAAATTACGTATGTTTTAATGCCAATGTATATTATGAATTGTAATAATATAAATTGATTGAAATCTGAATAAGCAGCGCGAGACCAAGGTACAGAAATAAATATAATACACATTTGATATAATAAAGTTGAAAAAAATGTAGAAAATATGATGATGTCCTTTCGCATTTGCGACAAAATCGAGTGCAAAGCACGAGACGCGTGATGAGAATGCGTTCGTTAAAGCCGAAGGAGCTTTAACAAAAGAGAATTCACAATCACCAAATTAAAGTTGTTGATCCTTTGACCTTTAATTTTAAAGGGCCTGCGCAAAAATGTAGGGGAAATAGAGAGGAGGAAATACAGGCGCGCTCAAACTTGCGAGCGAAGCGTTGATCAAATTTGGGAAATGGATTCTTGTTTGTTTTTGTGTTAATATTTGCATCCATTTCTATTTTCTGTTTTGTTCTCCTGCAGGATGTGCAGAATTAACTGGAGATTTATTTAGTCCATCTTCATCTCCTCGTTCAACTCCCGATTCAACTCCTGATACAACTCCTGATTCAACTCCTGGTTCAACTCCTGAACGCACAATAATTCCTCCCACCATGCGGGGATTACTCTGGAAGAGTTTCACTTTTCCTCGTAGGAGTGGTGCCAAATATGTGACAAGCTCTATGCTAGTTGCTGAGGGCACTGTTCTACGTAGGCAAAACGTATACTCACACATACCAACAGGCACGCATCGAGTACTGGCAAGCGCTCGTGAAGCTTTTGTGTTTATCCTTGATGGTGCTCATTTTAAAATTTATGTTCGTGGAAGTCTGGGAGCAATTGCATTGAAAGACACAAGGATTATTGCGAGACTTCCCAGGAAAGTTTTTTCATCCCATTACGCGACTCGGCAACTCAATGGAACAGAAAGACTGTATTTGCTAGGAATTTATAGAAATGCTAATTAGAAGTGATCTTTTGTAATTATCAGAAATATTTTCTAATCAAATGTAATATCTTGTCATTATTTGTTATCGTTTCAAATATTAGTATGGATATTCGTATACTTGTATTTTGATATTAAGTAACTACGATATACTACTAAAATACTATCAAAAATTAAATTAAAAACGTTGTGTGACATGAAAAATTTGACGCCGAACATCAGTCGATCAGAAAATGCGTTTCGGATTTCGAGTGTGTTCGCTCGGCGTTCGGTAGAGGTCGAGAAGCAGCCGCTTTTGTTTGACACTCTGGAGCGTCGATTTGACTATCCTGATAGGAGTCTAAAGCATCTAGAAAATCAAACTGACCATCTACATTTTAAAACTCCAAATTTGACTATCCATTTTTCTCCGTGTTCGGAATAATGTCATTCTTTTTTTCGTTTGAACTATTAATATAAACTGTCTAAATATATATTAAATAAATCATTGAGAACCAGACTTCCTTGTACTCGACGAGGTTGATCATCCTTTAGTCTGCGACGACGCTGCGAACAGGGGTCTTACAAAGTAAAATATTCACAAAAATGTTTCGTAAATTTTTGGTTCATAATGAAGTGTTGCATTTTTAAGAAACGATTAAGTGATTTTTAATTTAAAAATTCCTCGATGGAAGGTTACGGACGTGAAGAAGTTGCGCATAGGAAAGTTTCCGACGATTCATAATTGTAATGAAATTGAAGAGAAAAAATAAATAAATTTTCAATATACAATTTAAATTAAAAGAAGGATGTCGAAATATAAAAATAAATCCGGACGTAAAAGGATTGCACACTTCTTCGCGATACATAATTTTAATTCAAAAGGGTTTCGGAATACAAAATTCTGGGCATACGAAAGTTGCGCACTAAAAGGATTTTCGAAAATTCATATTATGAGCGGAGTTGCAAATTTTACAAGTATAACATTTTGATAATAGAATTTTTTAATGTGAATATGACGGAGAGTCTTTATCATCGGAGTTGATGCAATTTGAAAATGACGTGTTCGAGTTTGTCACGTACATCTGTGGTACTCTGATTTGCATTTTTTTAGAAAAAAAAGGTACATACTTTTCGTAATGTTGCAAATTGAATGGATTTTACCAGAAGCTTCGATGGTCCAGTTGAAGATGCGTCGAAAAGGTTGAGATGGCGTCTTCTCTGAGAAATAGCGTCCCTTGGCGGCGTGGCGTGCGTGGAGAGCGTTTTCTGAGTAGACTCAATTCACCGACTCCTGGTTCGGATTTTTTCTCGAAAATTGTAGGTTGTTGGCTATGCGTCGGTGGAAGCTAGGCGTCGCTGACATATTGAGCGTCCTTCGATAGTAGGTTGCGCAAAGTCACTTTTATTTGATGAAATTTTCCTTTATTTGTCGGGGTCACCAATTATGGAGAAGTTTAATGTGTCGCAAGTCGGCTCCACTTCCGACGTGGTTGAGGAGGAAGTAAAAGTCAGGATTAAACTCAACTGAGATTTATTCAATCGAGTGCCTTGCTCGGGCTCGAGGAGAGACGACTACACAGTGATACAGCAGATCAAAGAGTCTTTCTTCCTTTCTTTGTGGCGTCTTGGTTCAGATAGCCATGTTCCAATTCATTCCCAAAAATGACAAATACTCCAATATGTGCACTCGGTAGACCAGTAAGTATCAGTTAATCTTCTGAATAAGTTTCTCCTTGATGTTTGACCTTCGTACTTCAAGTCCTGCCAACATAGATCCACTACTATTCAGGTTGTGTCGATCCAATCAAAAGATATCCCAGTGGCAGTCCGTCTCTTCCGGTTCACAAAAGAGATGGAGGGGAGGGACCGCCCATGCAAGACATTACCCGGTCGAAGTTACAATATGAGATTCGCGTTCCCCCCAAAAAAACGGCCCAACTCGCCCACCGATTCTACAGTGGGAATAAAAATTAGATCCTTAAAACTAAAGAGCTCCGGAGGCAGGTCCGGCACCACATTCGCATCCCACAGGAATATTCCAGCCCATTCTTTGGAAGTGATCTCCCGTGCAAATATGTGAGGTCCTTAGTCTCGTAACTAGATTGATGTAACGTCTGGGCAGACTGAGTCCTCGAAACCATGGTCTTGGGGTCTTGACCGTGACATGACTAAAATAGTCAGCTCTTGAAGCACTAGTCCTACCAAAAGGCCAGCATAAGGCCGCCCAATCATCAGAATCGCGCTGCCAAATATCACGAACGTCCCCCACGAAATACTCTCCCAAAGCAGTCATTGGAGGAGCAGAAATAGCTCTCGCTATCTCGTCAGCTGTCTCGTTACCCATTATGCCTACGTGAGACGGAATTCAGGCGAAGCGAATCAAGATCCCCAACCGACCAGCAAAAGCAGCACCATTACCCACCAATCTTGCTAGGGTGTGCCCAAGGGGGTTTGCCAATCTATCCCTAAAAGCTTTCAGTGCTGCCTGGGAGTCTGTGAAGATGACTACATCCTTCCACTCCTCTTCCTGAACTCGGATGAGAGTATGAAAAAGACCCTAAAGTTCAGAAGTCAAGGGGGTCGAATAATCCCTCAGTCTTACCCCATATCTTAGGTTCCTAACCGGAATGAAGAAACCGCAGCCCGCAGCTCCAGTAGCGGGGTTCACTGAGCCACCCGTATATACTCGAATCGCCTCTGGGTATCTGGAACCTGCAAACTCCTCGAACAGAGTCACTGGATACATCTCATCCTTGAGTGCAAGGCAGGATTCAAGGTCAATATCTAAGTGCGTAACCATGTCGATTCAATCTTCATCAAAGTAAGCAGGTCTAACCGTGATGTTCAAGGCTCGAATGAACGAGGACATATTATTAAAGGCAATTATTAATCCGCAACGCTGAGGCCGGACCCTGAACCTCTTAGCCAGAGATTTTGTCGTCAAGTTGGTCAGCCTGTCAATCAACGGGCTCCCGCTCCACCGGAAGTTCCTCAGAATGAATCTGTTCGCTAGAAGTGATCTCCTAAACGACAGTGGAGCCTCTTCAGCCTCTGACAAAAGTACAGAAACACGAGTCGAGCTCATGCACCCGAGTGCCACTCTCAACGAGGCATACTGAACCCGATCCAACATCTTCAAGGCTGTCTGGCTCGCCCCCAGGAAGAGTGGAGCACCCCACTCCAGACAGGCCCTATTTAAGCCTTTGTGCACTGTAAGCAGAAGGTTGGGAGAGGCTCCCCAGGTGACTCTGGAGATAACCCGCATGATGTTGACAGCTCTTGAACCCTTAGCTGCTATATTTTTGATGTGGACCGTCCAATTTATGCGTCTGTCGAGCCACACACCCAGGTACTTAAGAGAGGACTGATTCTCAATCTCCGCCCCCTCGAAATTCATGGCCACGCCCTCGAAACCGTCTCTGGACCTCGAGAAAATGCACAGCTGGCATTTTGGGATGGAGATAGAAGGCCTCACCCCCCTCAACCATGGAGATAGAGCCTCAACTGCGCGTAGCAGCAGTGACCGAGCAGCTTGGATCATTTCGGTGGTCACATAAAGGAGAACATCATCTGCATACATTAAGATCCTAACCCCAACCGAGAGACACTCCCTAATCCGTCTCAACACTAGACTGAACAGCAGTGGGGAGAGTACCCCTCAGAGACCAAAGAGTGAATGTACAAAGACGGACGTAGCAGGGCGCGGAATACTTATTTACAGGGATAGGAAACTCAGTATGAGAAGCGCTGAATATGTAGATCCCTACAATTCCCACAACAGGGCGATCGTAGCGCCGCCTATCGACCGATGGATACATTTCATCCGTCAAGTGACGAGTGGATCATAGTAACACGGCACCTTGCTCCTGTGCCTGTGCTGTTGCCTGGCGGTTTATTTAAAGATAATTCGTTTAAAAAATTATTGTGATATTTTTATAAAAAAAAAATGTTTTCATAGGTAATCAAAACAATATTAATCTACTTTGCCCATAGTTTATATTTCAGTCTATTATAATTGCGTAATATTTTCATAATTTTCAACCAAAAAGATACATTTTCGACCAAAAAGATTAATTTTCTACCAAAAAGATGAATTCTCAACTAAATACGTACATTTTTAACCAAATAGTTGATTTTTTAAATAAAAAATATCAACTTTTACCCAAAAATTAAACAGCTGAACTTTCGTTGAAAAAAATTAATTTTTAATATAAGAAAACGAATCATATACAAAATAGTTGAATTTTCTACCAAACTTTTGAATTTTGAAGACGAAAAAGACGAATTTCCTACAGAAAAAAGTTAAATGTTCAATCTAAAAATATGAAGTTTCAACCAAGTAGTTTCATTTTGTAGCCAAAAAATTACTATTTAACAAACCAGTTGAATCTTCAACAAAATAATTAATTTCTTAACCAATTAGTAGTATTTTTAATTGCTATTTTAAGTATTTGAAATTGAAAGTTCTGCAGTTGTAACAATTTGCAGTTCTTCAATTTTTAAAATTTACAATTGAAAATGTTTTCTAAACGACGTTTTGAAATATCGTCGAGGAGGCTTACAAAGTTTGCTCACCTCAACCTATAAAACTCTGATTTTTTGAGTCCGTAATTATGCGACTTATGGCAAAATGATGATAATAAATGACGTCTCTATTAAAAAAATCATACATATTTTTTTATTAATTTGTTTTATTGTTTAATGAATGAACTTACATTGTATTTTTAATTTGCCACTTCTTTATCAATTTTAATTCATGTTTTGCATTATTTATTATTTTATATTAACTTCACAATTTTGTAACAACATTTTTTATATAAAATAATTGACCTATTTAATTATAGTTTGTAAAAATAAATTTGAAAATAAGTAAATTACTTTCAGCAGCCACTTCTTCAAGATAAATTTTTTTTCAGTAAACCAAAATACCTTCAAAATGAAAAAAATCATGGTAAATTCCAGAAAAATTGTAATCCAAACAAAAACCCATTTTCTCAAATCAGACACCTTTTTCAATGAAAGAAATTTTTTTGAATCAAGAAAGCTACACATTTTTTATTAATCATTTTTATGGAACTTGTAGTTTTGATTTTAATCTTAAAAATCAAATTAAAAATTAAAAAATTAAATTTTTGGACAAACCACACAAGCTATGAAAAAATGAATAGACAAAAGTTACTCATCCGAAAAAGAGCTACAAATATGTCATAATAATTTTTTCATAGGACGCGTAGTTTTGGTTTAAATCGTAAAAATAACATTAAAAATAAAAACAGAAAGTTGCCGAATTCTAAGAAACATTGAACAAATATTTTTATCAACGTATTTTTTTTAATATTTAGAGTTTTTCAAATCATTAGTTAAATTTATAATAATGATTGTATACAAATCTTATAAGAAAATAAATGAAAAAACATGTCCGTCTCGAAGGAAAGAAAAAATTTCTCCCGAAATTTTCTTCGAGCCTGATAACATTTTCCAAACAAACTTTGCAAGATTCAGTTCAGCAATAATTTATCTCAAAGTTAGAAATTTTTTATTTGATTAACAATTCGATTTTTGAGAACGTTTTTTTTTTTAATTAAAAAAAATATACAAAAGATACCTTCAGGTGTCTCTAAAGTATAAATCAAAATTGGTAACGCAACTCATTCCTAAATCTTAATTTAATAGCGGCAAACTAATTGCTTATTAAAAGAAAATTTACTTAGAACTGTATATAATAATGTGAAAAATGTTATAAAAGAGGAAAAAGTAAAAAATAGAAAAGTTTAATAAAATAACATGACGGTATAAAATTCTCAACTCTAGTATTCAAACACTAAGAAGGCCCTATTCTGAAATTGTAAACGTGACCTAGCCTGATTTAATTTTCAAAATAGTCCTCAAATGATCATACTGTTTTTTATAATAATACATTTATTAATATAAAATAATATATTTATAATAATATTTCATAACTTGCGTAATGAATGGATGCTCCCTTATCGATTTTCCATTCTCACATATTCAGAGTTGCTACAGAATTTAGGAAACTTGAAAAACCTGGAAAAGTTCTGGAACTTTGATAATGAACCTGGAAAACCTGGAATTTCAGAAATCAGTCCGAAAAGTTTTATTTCCATTTCTTCTTTGTTCAGGGCATCAAAGCATCAAAGTCTTTTGAAAATTCATCATAATTCTTCAAAGTACTCTAAATTATTTTAAATCTTTTGAAATACATTGAAATTTTTTAAAGCTGTTAATTTGAAAGATCTTTGGAATCTTTTGAAATACCCTCAAATCCTTCAAAATCCCTTCAAAATATTTCTTGAAATTAATTTAAATATATGAATTCTTATAAAATCCTTTGAGTGCAAGTGCCTAATGAGATCAGGGTGTTATAAATTGAATTAATACGATTTTTGAAAACTTTTGCGGGCGGGCGGGATGTTCATACTTGTTTTGAGCAGACTCAATTTGACTTACATTCGAACTCGGATATAACGCCGGTTTTGGGGCTGACCTTGAACCTGACCTACCCTGACCGAACCGGATATAACTCCAATCCGAACGTAAACAGTGAGGGGCGTATGAAACGATTACGGTGAATTTTACTGAATGGTATAAGATATTTTGAAAATTGGTTTTCTGATACGGAGACAAGGGTAAACTAAACATTTAACGGAAACAAGGAAGAAAGTTTGCTGTTACACGTTAAAATAAATGTGTTTCCTGTATGCGTACTTAAACCGTTTGCGGGCCGTTGAGCATCTCGTTTAAGAGGAGGCCTTTCTCTTGAATCATGACCAAAACACAACACAACAACACTTCAAGTGGGAAATACGCAATTTTGCCTATATAGTGCATAATGATGACGCAGTTTCAAAACCAGACATACGAAGAAGTTATTTAACAGAAAATCACTTACTTTTATCAATATTAGAAAAACTGCCCACGAAAAAGACAGCTTTCACCATTCTCACATCAACACTTAACAGTTTGACATTATTAAACACTACAGTGGGACTCCGATGGCTGAAGTCGATCGGACCTCCCTTTCTGCCACGTGAGATAGACAGAGACGATCCGACTGTGTCCCAATGACGGGTTTTAGTTTCGAAACGATCATACTCTCTCTATCTCTGCCTATCCAATACTTCTTCTTTTTTCTTTGTCGAATCGTAGAGCCTATGGGTAGCTACGACAGCACCACCAATTCAGAAGAAATTTGAATTTCAAGTAAACATTAACAAGAAATCTTATAGTAAATAATTTATTTTAAATCGTAGTATAACATTTTGGATTAAAATAAATTGATATTCACTGTTATTTTTCATGAGCATTGCTCCAATAACTTCGCGATACTTCTTCGCGGGATATATTCGTTTGTCACATGGCGCTGTTGTCAATGTCAAAGACAGACTCATTCGAAGTACGAAATAATCTGCAGTGGGACTCCGGGACCGTTACGAAGTCGAAAATCGAACGGACCTCTTTTTCTAACGTGTGGAGATAAAAAAGAGGTCCATTCGTTTTTGGACTTCGTAATGGCCCCGGAGTCTCACTGCTGAGGAGCCCCATCGGCTTCAGTTGACTTTAGACATCAAAGCCCCACTGTTGGTCGACGTGAGCTCGCCATTGTGCTTATTCGGTATAAGTGTGCTTCCCACTTCGAGTGAACTACCGTAACGTCATGACGCACTTGCACAGGTAGGCCGTTATAGTACAGCGCCTTACCGAAATGCTCCTGTTTTGTCTCGCCTTCGCAAACCCTGCGCAGCTCCCAACAACCCTATCCTCGGCGCGGCATCAATTCTTGGAAGAGGTATATCCGGTGGCGTTATATCCGAGTTCGAATGTAGTTAAAATCTAAAATAATTTTTTAATTAAGAAATGTTTATCATTGCTAATAAGGATTGTGATTGCCGCGTGTCGAATTCTTGGTTCAAGGGCAGCGGAGCAGATTTATGCAAGCATTTTAGGCCCCAGAGCCTGTGTCAAACCAAAGGCACTTCTGCACATCCAAAATGTCATTAAAAACTTCCTACATGGGGTCCCCAGCCGCTTATCACGGAATGCAGAGACGTCAACTTTCGAAACTTTATATTTTCTCGTAAAAATGACCCGACTGCTCTTTTCCGGATTTACCGAAAGCCCTGAACTGTCGCACCAGAGCTCAACGATACGCATCGCCGACCTTGTAAGACGCATCAGCGTTTCCAGATGAGCCCTCCTGATTAGGATAACAAAGTCATTCGCGTATCTCTGGGTATAATACCATTCCTTATTTACCCTATGGAGGAGGCCGTACACTACCCCTGACTAGGCCTTCACCCTATCTAGCTGCTCTAGCACGCCACATCCTGAGGCCTCCTGACATATGAGTCATGAAGACAAATTCCTTAAAGTACCCTCTATGTCCAAGAAGACTAAAAACACCTCATCGCTGATATATATCGACCAGTTTCTCTAGCGTCTTTAGTATTAAGGACGTTAAATTGAGCGGCCGGCAATCTTTAGCATCAGTGTAGCCAATGTACCTAATGGCACATTCTATATTCTTCATGTCAACGACTTTAGCGGCGAAATTCTAGTCAGTCTTCTCCATCTCCTGGCCCCAACCTTCCTCCTCTCGGTCGGTTTAAGTTTGCTCAAATCCTGGAAAACTGGTGGCCATCAGGTGATTCAGTGTTTCTTCTTCATCTTCGGCAAACTCTCCATCATCGAGCCTTATGAGTATTCATACTGAGTCTCAAGGCAATTCAGTCCTGTTTGCTCTGTTGTATGACGGTCTTATCTTTTCACGAATTTTCTACAGGTGGGTTTCCACCTTCTTCTCTTTTCCTATATTTAATTGTACTTGTAGGACAATTGTTCTCACATAATGTATTCAGAGCCCTTTGCAGAAATTCCGCGGCGTGCTATAACTCATCAATGCTACCGTAGCTTGCGGGGAATTCCACGAGCCTGCCTTTGAGTTATTCTTTGTATGGGTCCCAAGTGTGTTCCTTTTGTTTCTGATCTTTGAAATTGCCGGTTTTCCTATGGCTAACTGGAAGAAGATATATTTGTGGTCCGAGCGAGACTCCTTGTCGGAGCCTTTCCAGCCCCCAGAAGCCAGCATGGAGTCAAATGAAGAATCTCACTTCTGTTTTTATTCTGGAATGTGGAATATGCGACGCCCGGAAAATAAGCCGAGGCGATATACACCTTTAGTCTTTCTCTGCTTCTGCCTCTGAATCCCACCTACATAACGGTCCAGAACCCCACGTTAAAATTGGAGGAGTGGACCACCATGGCATGGATGTCAAGAAAGATGCCAAGGTAACCAAGGTCTTATGTGCGGATCCTTTAGTGGTCGAAAGCTTCGAGAAAGTCAGCTGTGAACCGTATCTTGAATTAAGAAGGATCCAGATAATAATACTGTCTAAACCGAAGGAGCCCGCGAGGACATCGAAAGAGCAGCTGCCCTCGGAACAACTGATGGATGACGCTGATTCTTGAAGGAGCATCAGAAAATCTTCTGATTTGAAGTTCATTCAAATTAATCTTCACCACTGTAAATCTGCTTCAACCATCTTAAGCAGACGTATTACAGTGGAACATACGGCTTTCGCTATGATTGAAGAATCTTGTTGTTACAAGGCAGAATTGAAAGATATAAGCCAGACATCCGGTACTATAATCTAAAATGGAACTGATAAAAATCCTAGGACAGGAATTTACGTTAGAAAGGATATCGATCATATTCGCTCATCTAGGTTCTGTACTAAAGACCTAGTAGCGATTAAAAACAAGAGCCAAAGAGAAGGAAGACGTCAGCTCATGGTGATTGCCAAACGCAATTTTTAAAAGTCAACATTTCCTTCAGACTGACTTATGATAAACAAATACCTGAAAATATTGTTCCCTTGAGACTGACTTGTGAAAAATAAATATCTTGGAAACACCACCTGGACACCTATAATCTTCAAGATAAAGAATTGAGCTTATAAATTCTGACTGAAAACTAGAACATTCATTAGTTAACGAAATTTAAAAAAAAAACTGTTATTTTTTCTTCCTCAACTTGGACAAAATGAAGATCGCCAATACTCTGATCTCGACCCTAGTGGTCATCTTTAATTCTATTGGCGAGTACAACAATAATTAACCAAATATTAACCATTCAGTTATTTAGTTTGATTAATTTAATCAATTATTAATTAACTAAAAACTTATTAATTGATTAAATTAGCCGAAAACATCTATTAAAATTAGGATTAAAAAAGATTAAGATTATTATTATAAAAAAGAGAAATATAATTTTGGCAGAAACGATGCGAGTTAAGTAAAAATGTCTAAAATAAATTCTAGCTGTTGAAAATCCTACAAATTAGCATTAAAGATTTTTTATAGGACTTTTTGGAACTTTTAACAATTGTTATAAACAAATTCTTTTATTTCAAATTATGAACAGAAAAAATTTACTTATCTGTAAAGTCACTTTTTTCATTTCAATAATAATATCACCATATAATAATAATTAGTGGAATTTTCAACCACAAAAGATGAATTTCCAACAGTGAAAATTAATTTTCTACAACAAATTTTTAGATTATTCAAATTTGATTGTTGGATTAGTGTTTTTTTTTTGTTAATTTCCGAGAATTTCGTGGTTGAGCAGGATATTCCAATTTTCTACATCCTTTTTTTATTTACTTCGACTTTCTTTCGTTCCTCTTTTTTTTAATTCTTCTTCTTATTCTTCTTTAATTCTTTGTTTGAAAAAATGAAGGGTGAGGATTTCGATTTTTTTATTTAAATAAAAAAATTTACGAGTGAGTTGCTTCATTTTTTAATTTGAATTGAGATGTGAAGGTTGCCTTCTTTTTCTTTCATCTTTTTGTATTAATTTTCTTAATGGGTTTGCAAGATTCAAGATAGCGTTGATCAAATTTGATACAGTCGAACTCGGACTTAACGTCCCCGGATTTAACGCTGCCGAGAATTCACGCCGCGCCGCGGGTAGGCTTGTCAGGAGCTGCGCGGCGTGTGCGGGGTTCACGAAGGCGTGATAAACAGGATCTATTTACGCTAAATCCGGTTCAGTTAGGGTAGGTCAGGTCCAAGGACAGGTCCAAGGACAGCCCCAAAACCGACGTTAAATCCGAGTTCGACTGTAGTTGGATTCTTGTTTGTTTTTGTATTAATATTTTGAAGCATTGCATATTCAAATTTAAATATTGGACTTTAAAGAAAAAGAAGAATATAAGTGTAGATTTATTGGCAATAAAATCTGCAAAATTTTAAAGTGCATCCATTTCTATTTTCTGTTTTGTTCTCTTGCAGGATGTGCAGAATTAGCTAGAGATTTATTTACTCCATCTTCATCTCCTCGTTCAACTCCTGATTCAACTCCTGATGTAAGTCCAGGTTCAACTCCTCGTTTAATTCCTGAACGACCAATAATTCCTCTGACCATGCAGGGATTACTCTGGAAGAGTTTCACTTTTCCTCGTAGGAGTGGTGCCAAATATGTGACAAGCTCTAGGCTAGTTGCTGAGGGCCCTGTTCTACGTAGGCAAAACGAATATGCACACATACCAGCAGGCACGTACGACGTACTGGCAAGCGCTAATGAAGCTTTTATGTTTATCCATGATGGTGTTTATTTTAAAATTTATGTTCGTGGAAGTGTGGGAGCAATTGCATTGAGAGACACAAGAATTATTGCGAGACTTCGGGGGAGAGTTTTTCCATCCCATTACGCGACTCGGCAACTCGATGGACCAGAAAGATTGTATTGGCTAGGACAGTATGCTACTGCTCATTAGAAGTGATCTCTTGTAATCATCAGACATATTTTCTAATCAAATGTAATATCTTGTCATTAATTGTTATCGTTTCAAATATTAGTATGGATATTTTATATTTGTATTTGGATATTAAGTAACTCCCATTTACTACTAAATTACTATCAAAAATTAAATTAAAAACGTTGTGTAACATGAAAAATTTGACGCCGAACATGAGTCGATCAGAAAATGCGTTTCGGATTTCGAGTGTGTTCGCTCTACATTCGGTAGAGATCGCGACGCAGCCGCTTCTGTTTGACTCTCTTGGAGCGTCAATTTGACTATCCTGATAGCAGTCTAAATCATCTGTGGATATTCAAACAGACCACACAATTATGGACTGATTTACTATGAAGAGAAAATTGATGATGGTACTTGGTGCCATCTAGAAAATCAAACTGACCATCTACATTTTGAAACTCCAAATTTGACTATCCATTTTTCTCCGTCTTCGAAATAATGTCAT
>CAKNWT010319426.1:0-10563 GCA_932066315.1 Andricus coriarius
AAAAAATACCTTTTTAACCAAAATTGGAAAAGTTAAATATGTAGTTAAAAAATTTTATTTTGAAACAAAAAAATTTATTGATTTATTTAAATTTTTTGTTTAGAAAACAGTTGAATTTTGAACTGAAAAAGAAGAATTTTTATCAAGAAAGTTAATTTTCAATCAAGAACGATGAATTTTCAACAAAATATTTGAATTTTCAACTAACGAAGATCAATTTTTCACGAAAAATAGAATGGATCAATTTGTAGTTGAAGAAACAAATTTTCAAAAAAAGAAAAACGATTTTCCAACGTTTTGACTTCAACTAAAAAACGCGAATTTTTAACAAAATAGTTGAATCCGCGACCAAATAGTTTATATTTTAACTAAACTGATGAATCTTCAACCAAAAAAGAACTAAATTTTTAACAAAGTAGTTTAACTTTGAGCTAATTAATTGATTTTTTAACCCCAAAAAAATGAATTCTCAAAGAAACATGTATTAGGTAATATTGTACCAAAAAAGGATTTTAATTTTAAAACAAAAACAGTTGAATACAACCAAAAAATATGAACTTTCAACAAAATAGTTAAATTTTCAACAAACTATCAATTTTCAAACAAAAATGAAATGGTTTCATTTTCAAAAAAGAAAATAATTTTCAGCGAAAGCAAAAAAAAACTAATTTTCAGCAAAATACCTCAATTTTCAACCAAAGAGATGAATCTTAAACTAAAACAATGAATTTTCAAGAGAAGAGTTGAACAGTCAACTAAAGAGTTAAATATTTAAACAAAAAGTTCATTTTTTAACCAAGAAGATTAATTTTTTACAGAAAAGTTGAATTATCAACAATGGCATAAATTTTCAACTAAAAAAGATGAATTTTCAACCAATTACTTAAACCTCAAACTAAACAAGATAAATTTTCAACCAAATATGGAATAGTTAAATTTCAAGTTAAAAGAATTAATTTGCAACCACAAATTAAATGAATTTAAAAGAATAGTCAAATTTTTAACTGAATAGTAGAATTTTTATATAAACAATGAATTCCGAACCAAAAATATAATGGTAGACTATTCATGAAAAAAACGTAACCAAGAATAGTTGGATATTCTTATTAGGTTTTATCAAAGATATTTAAATTCAAGCAAAAAAATGAAAAAAGGGGAAGTTTCTTGATAACGAGGAAAAATAATAATTGTTTAAAAAAGGAGAAAAGAGTTTATGGACGACCCTGTTACGAATGACATTTAATTAAATTAATTAAATTAAATTAAAAGTACTCTCATACTCGTATCAAACATTTGAAACGCGTTATTTAGTCACGTTATATGTGGTAGCTCCTAAAACAAATAAACAAACAAATTATAAAAATAATTAGTTATTTCAAATCTTTATTTTCTAATAAAAATTAATAATACAGAAAACCTGGGGATTCGGCATTATTGCGACTCAAGTGAAATTTGGCATTATTTAGAACTAAGACTCCAGTAGAACGAATAAAATTCATCTGCACAGATAAATATTAACAGGAGTTTCATATATTTCTCACAAAGATTAAATTAAATGATAGATATACCTAACTTCTCAAAATAATTTAATATTGATGTAATATTGCAAGTGTATATTGCATGATTTTTAATAAGCCCGCGCTTTTCGGCGCATGCGCAGTTGGAAACATTGGATTTCCAACATAACCTTCCAAAATGTTGCATCTCATCAGTGCTACCAACGATGGCCCTCGGTCCTACTGCGCATGCGCTGCATAAGCGCGTCATTGGCTGCCATTCGCGCGCTTATTTGAAATGTTAAACAAATACGTTTTTTGTATTTATTATTAATAATTGAAAATAATTAAATTTAAACTTATCCAAGTAATACGTGGGCAGTTTTTATTATATGCTGAGCATTAGGTTGACTAATAAAATGAGTCAGTACAAAAATATCATCTTATATCTTGTTTTAATTTGTATTATTGTTACTAATTTTTGCAAATAAAACTTTGTATATCAATTGAAATGAATATACAAATTTTATTACGGGATGTCTGAAAAATCCCGAAAAATAAAATAAAATTCCCGACAGAACATTGCCAAATTATAAAATATCTGAACTAGGAAATTCCCAAAACATAAAATTTTCCATTTTAAATAATGAAACAATTTTTTTGTAAATATTATGCATTTATTAAAAATACATTAACATTAATTAATTTGATTTCAAAACTACAGTAATTGAAAAAAATATATTCTAGGATGAAAATTTAAAGAATAATTTTTTTTTGGATAAAAATATTTGATTACTATATTTTTAATAAATAAATAATATTCATAAGAAAATTTAATTATTTATATTCGGGAATTTTCTAGTTCGGATATTTCAAAATTTGGCAATTTCCTGAGGGTTTCCTACAGAAAATTGCCAAATTTCTGTCGGGAATTTTCAAATTCGGTAATATTACAAACTGTATAACATTTAAATTACCATTTTGTGATAAATAAATGTTGAGTATTTCAAAATTTCCCTGTAATCAAATTTGTATATCCATTTTAATTGATATACAAAATTTTAAATGCAAAAATTAGTAACAATAATTAACAAAATAAAAAAATGACATTAAATAACATATTTTTTATTATATTAATTATTTAATTATTATTATAATTATATTATATTAAAAACCATCCACCCACCACTTGAACATGTTAAAATATAATTATTCGTAATTGTTATTAATAAATACAAAATTGATATTTGCTAACATTTCAAATAAGCGCGCGAACGGCAACTAATGACGCGCCTTATGCATCGCATGCGCAATAGGACAGAGGGCCAACGTTGGGAGCACTGCATCTCATGTGCATTATCTTCCTTTGAAGTTCCTTCTTGTTCTACCTACCTTGGAACCCAATTCAGCTCGGCAACTATACTGCGCATGCGTCGCATCAACAGTCTCATTGGCTGTATACGGCGCGCTTTTTTGAAGTTATTAAATGTGTAAATCAATTTTTTATAATGAATCATCATTGTAGACGTACTTAAATTAATTTTCAGATCACAGAATAATGTTTTAGAGTGAAAGATAAATCAATTATTTGATATTACTGTTTAAAAATTAATTATTGATTTAAAATTAAAAAAAGGACGACTTTTTCACTAATGTAAATTCTTAATAATTCATAATATTTGTTTGTACTTTATAATGATTATATATTGTCAAAAATTGATTTGCATATTTAATTATTTCATATAAACGTTCGATCAACTTCCAATGAGGCTGCTGGTGCAACGCATGCGCAGTGCGGCCTGGGAGCCAAATTGTGAGCACTGGTTTTAACAGAAAACCCAGTTTATTCTGTAAATTTATGTCATTGATTTACTTCAAACTTGTTTTCAAGGTGGACGTGAGCCAAGCGAGGCACAACTGCGTGAAATGACAAGTCAACCTCATCCTATAAGGACATTTAGATATCGACCTGTACCGTTTTTCAACATTTTATACAGAGAAATTAATAATCAACGTGTTGGATTCGATGAGAATACAACTTTGGTAGCGAGGGCTGAAATCGTCTTTGGATGGCTACATAATGGAGTTATTCTACCAATAATTGATAGATTTGGCATGGCGTTTGCATACGATTGGACACAGAAAATAGTAGTTTACAAAGATCTTCCCCAACTTGAAGGAATGGGTCTGTTCACTAGATTTCCTCCTGGATCTTAAATCATGCATCAACAAGGACGTCATTAAGCCTTTTCTTAAATAGTTGTAGTCACACTATTTCTGAAAGAGAAAATGTAAAGTATAAGTTATTCTTTAATAATAAAAGGAATACTTATGTCCTTAACCTTTTGACCACATGATTTGAAAATTAGTCAAAGTAGGTGACGTACGCCTACAGAAAAGGGCTTCGTGGCCTATTGAAACGTAAAAAATTCGCTCAAACATTCCCCTTCAATTCGTTTCATCCTTTACTTCCACTCCCTACTCTTCAAACTTCGCTTTCCCTCCATTTACCAGTTTCTACGTCATATACTTCACCCCATTCCCCACATCCCCTACCCTTGTGAGTTCTGAATGGTGAGTTGTGAGCTGTGAGTTGACAACTGTGAGTAGTGAGTTGTGAGCTAGGAGCTCCCCTCACTGCCCCATTTTTGGAAGAAAGGACGACGGATGGACGGACGGAAACCTGACTGAAACTATAAGTGTTTCTTCCCGGGGCTACGAGCCCCTAAAAATTAGTTGAATTACGCACTGATCATATCTTATCCGATCATATTTTATCATTCCCTTCACTCCCCTCCGCAAGTCCCTTACTTTCTTCCACCTACTTCTCTAATACCTTGCCCTGTCACACTTCCTTACGTTCCGTGCCACTCTTCACCACTTCCCTTACTCTCTTCTTATTTCCCTTACTCCTCCTCTACTCCTCTTCTCCACTTCCCATACTAGCCCTCCTAGGTCCTTCTTCTTCCCCTATTTCCTATCCATTCCTATACTTCGCCTTCTCTCACTACCCCTAATTCCCATACACTACCTCACTTCACTTTCCCACCCTTCACTAGGGGAGGACTTACGAAAGCTAGTATCGGTGGGGAAGTACGGGAGGTGGAGTAGAGGGTGGAAAGTGTTGGAAGTAAGAAGGTAGGAGGAAGGAAGTATGAGAGGGAAAGTAAGGAAAGTTAAAGAAACCTTAGCGTATACTTTTGAATCTTTAAGTGGGGAACCATCTGGGATCCATCTGGAAAGGTAGACCTGCTTGCGATGCTAATGCCGGGGGTCAAAGCAAACTGTAAAAGCATGGCAAGCTAAATCGTCGGGAGTTGCTAGGAAGTGGTTGAGAGGCTAATTGATAAATCAATAGGATGCAACAACCAGCCAAATGGAGAATCCAAAGAGGCCTCATTCTCATAGAAGCAAACCGAAAGAAATCAGGAGGCAGAAGAGGATGCGGCTGAGAGGTCCAACAGACCATTATAGCCAGGTTCTTCAGGGCTACCTGAAAGTGACCATAGTCGCAGAGGGGTTCCCAATAACCAAACTCGATGATGACCAGGTCCAGGCAATTGAAGCAGCATTAGAGAAGAAAATTGATAGGGTGCAACCTGGAGAAGTCATCTCAAGATTTGAAGATTGCCACGCTAAGATCACCATGTTAAAGGAGCGTCTGCTATCTTAAGCAGACGTTTGACTGCGGAGAAACCTCTTCATAGGAATCAATTTGCCTGTCATAACGGCAGACGCTCTCTATGCATTTACCTCTCGCATTATTAATACAATGCGGAAAGGTGAAGTAGCAATTGCAGCGTTTTGTAGACATAGAGGGAGCATTTAGTAACACCCCCATTGCATCTATATATGGTCCTGATCAATGTTAAAAAGCAGAACGGTACATGCTTCACTACATGGTCATAAAGTGAAAACTTAAGTTTCAAGGGGATGATCACAAGGAGAAATTCTTTCATCCACCCAGTAGGGGCTTGTCACTGATGACCTGATTCGTGTTTCAAACAAATCTGGTTTCAACAATCAGGGCTATGTAGATGACCTGACGATCCTGTTAGCAGGAAAATATTAGGGCATCTTAGTGGAACTCATGCAGTCAGCGCCCAACATAGTAGAGTACTGGTGCAGGGGCCGTTGTTTGTCCCTTAACTCGGGCAAGACGGAAGTTATGCATTTTACCAGAAGAAAGAAGCTTCCTGATCTCAGAAATCTTACATTCTACGGTAGAGAACTAGAATTTTCAAAGTAAGCAAATTATGTAGGAGTAATTTTCGACCTTTCTCTAACCTGGGAACTCAATGTTGACGTAATTGTGAAGAAAGCTAAAATGGCTTATTAGGCATGTTAATGCAAATGAGGGAAAACCTGGGGCTTGAATCTCAGGATTACTTACGAGTTATATACGACGATAATCAGACCCATAATAGAATATGCATCAATGATCTGATTGCCAAAGACTGAACTAATCAGTATTTTAAAACAACTGGAAAACCTCCAAAGCTTGGGGATTACTGGTCCTATGAAAAGAACACCAGCAGCAGCTCTTAAAGTCATTCTGAAAATTCTACCGTTGCACCTTTTCGCAAGGAAGCTTGCGGCAGCGGAAGTCCATGGAATCTACATGATATCAGTAAGAAAATGCTACGCAAAGATACTATTCTCTCTATGCAAACTGATGTTATGTGAAGGAAATTATCCGTAATGAAAACCATCAAAGTCGTCTTCCCTAAAAGGAAAACATGGCATAATGAAGGAAAGAATTATTTACACCAGGAGGGTAACTAGTCTCGAGTTGCCTTTAAGATCTTCCTAAGGTTGCTGGCAAAAACTCGATCAGTCTGGTCAGGGTTCCCGGCCATGAGGATATTGAAGGTAATGATAGTGAAAATGAGAAAGCAGAGTTGAAAGGGAACAAAAAAAATGGGGTGTTCCGAGAAATTCATATCTGGTACTTGAAGGATTAATGAACTCTTGAACATAAAAGGAAGGCAGCTTAATGTCGTAGTATGGATGCTTACTGGGTACTGCTGACTGAGAAAGCGCTTGACCAACATGAAGATTGAAGACAATCCTTGTTGTCGAAAGTCTGATTTTCGTGAGGAGACAGCTCATCACATACTTTGAGAATGTGATACACTGGCGTGCCTCAGAAACAAATACCTGAGGGATTATTTTCTCGAACCAGAAGACTATCATGACATCTCCCGTAGCCTAGTGTCCTCTTACAGTGGGCTGGAGAGACCATCATTGGGCCGCTAGTGAGACTTGCTAGGGATAGTCTGACGTTGGGACATGTCTCGGCGGCATGAAGAGGTACGATAATAGTCTTTATTCCGAAAGGAGGTAGGATCGGTTATACCTTACCCAAGGATTTCCGTCCCATTAGCCAAACGTCTTTCCTACTAAAAATAGTGGAAAGACTTGTGGATAGACATATCCGCGATAAGGTCTTGTCAAAGAGGCCACTTCACAAAGAGCAACATGCCTATAGGGCTGGTTACTTGACGGAGACGGTCCTAAGCGGAGCAGTAAACCTAATTGAAGGACAACTTAAGGAGAAAGGCCTCGTGATTGAAACCTTTATGGGCATCGAAGGAGCCTTTAAAACATCTGTGGGCGGCCATGATCACACATGGTGTGCCTACTGCAGTCGTGTAATGGACGTGCCACCTGTTGGCCAACAGGAATCTAACTACGACTCACTTTATGTGGAACATAAACAAGATTAGCGTTGGCTAAGACGGAAGCTTCACAGTCCCTGATTGGCTTGGAACCCTACTACGGCATGCAAGACGTTGGAGGGGAACAAAAAAAAAATGGGGCATTCCAAGAAATTCGTATTTGGTACATGTACTTAGAGGATTATTGAACTCTTGAACATAAAAGGAAGGCAAATTAATGTCGTAGTATGGATGCTTACTGGACACTGCTGACTGAAAAAACACTTGACCAACATGAACATTGGAAAGAAATACCTGAGGGACTATTTTCCTGAACTAGAAGACTTTCATGACATCTCCCGTAGCTTAGTGTATGCCTTAATGGTACAGATATTAAGGGCGATACACCAAACTCTCGGATTCTGTCCCCCCGGTCTCGGGCTTCCTAGGACTGCTGGCCTATGAAGTTTCTTAGCGCGCAGGGTGAAAGACGGTTGTGATTCTCTCCTAAAAAGGGCCACAGTGCGCGAGTACTTAGTCGAGTATATTGCGCAATATTATGCATTCCAATTGGAAACGGTTCAGGCGGCCCTGACTATTTACGTTTGGATCTCCTCGACTTGTGGCCAAGGCTATTTGCAGGCAACCCTCGAAATTGGACTGAAACCGAGAGTTCGGTGTAGTTGAATTTAAGGGTATAGTGCAACAGAATTTGCCGCATTGCTATGACAGTTAGAATACTGTAGAAATTTTCTACGTACTTTTACCGAATTTCTGGTGGTTCGGATTCCATCTTAAGCTGTAGGTCGGACCGGTTCGTGAAGAATATTACAAAAAAATCAACTCTAAGAAAAATGGCTTCTACATATAACTAACTATTTCCTAAAAGTAAAGATATTATAATGTTGCCATTAAAATGTTAACAATTATCATTGTTTAAAAATTTGTTTTTGGGTCATGGAAGGGAATAAATGTAACATAAATTTTGTGGCAATGATAATTATCAACACGAAACTGTTTAAAATTGTCCAATGTTCACAAAATTTGTTTATAATAATCTTGAAATTTTGTTGTTTCAGAGGGTACTGAACAAATACGAAATTGCATAAAAAGTAAAGTAATATATTTAAAAGTCACAACATTACTAGTGATGATCCATTTTCAGAGGCAGTTTTCATTTTCATGATGAAGTTCTAACATTTTTCCAACACACACAGACCCATTTCCAAACACGCTAAACATACATATTGATAACATCGAATCAGAGAGCACATCAAAATTAATTAAAGTCAAGTTTACTAATAACATTTTTTGAAAAACAGCATTACCTATTTTTTGATTGATTTTACAAATTATATTGGGACGACTGCAAAAGACCGAAAAATAAAAGTTCCTACACTGTGAAATTGCCGAAAAAGAAAATATTCGAAAAAGAAGATTTTAAAATTATAAAATTGCAGAAATATAAAAATCTTGAATTAGGAAATTTCCGAATTTTTTTCAGTTGTTTAAGTTCGTGAATTTGACAGTGTCGCGAATTTTATTTTTAGGGATTTTTCAGTAGTGCCATTACATTATCCCAGGGGGGCGATTATTTAACTTTTTTTGACGTTTTTTTTTTTTGGAAATGGAAGCGAAAAAGTTACATAATCGTCCCAAGTTTAATTTTCGAATGATTAGTGATATGTGGAACGAATTCTAATTAGCAGAGAGACCTACATAAAATTGTATGTAATTTTCAGTACAGGTCGATTGAAAATATAAATTGTACATATTGTGTTTAGAGTTAATTATAAAGAATCGATTGCTTTCAATTAGCATTGATTAGCTATTTAACTAGGCTAACATGACTATTCAATAAGGTGGTCCAAATATGCATCTAAATTTTTTTTTTTAATTTTGATCGGGACAACCCGCAAATTTGTTCGAATCCACCCAAAAATAATTTTTTTTGTTTTGAAAAAAAAAAAAAATTTTTTTCACTTCCCATAAGAAAAAAATACGATTTTGTCAATCTTATTCAGAATCCTCACAATTATCTCAATCGAGTTGCAACTCAAAATTTCTCTTCACAATCAGCCATGGAATACGAATGAAATATCACTTTTCAAATATAACCCCCATAAATCGGTTTCATAGGGTCCCAAAGAAACCCCATAAGTCAAAAAATGAGTTTTGCGAGTTTTTGGCGATAATTAAGATTTTAATATTGTACTTGTTTAAACATTGTATTATAATTAGTAATAATATTATATTTGAATAATGCTAGAAAGATGCGTTTTTTTTTAGATTTCTGGCTTTTTGTCCAATTTTCATTTGGAGTGAAGTAATAATAAATTCAAGTTGATAAAATAATTGTTTAAACAATTTATAATAATTATTTATAATATTATATTTGAGAATGCTAGAAAGAAGCGTTTTATTTTAATTTCTGGCGTTTTGTCCAATTTTCATTTGGAGTGAAGTGATAAGGAATTAAAAGTTAACAAAATAATTGTTTAAACAATTTATTGTCATTGTTCATAATATTCTCTTTGCCTAATTGATAGAATGTTGCAGCCTTTTTCTGAAATTTTTCACTGTTTGTTTATTTTTTATTAGGCGTGACTTAATAACTAATTAGATTTAGCAAAAATAATTGTTTAAACAAATAATTATTGTTTATGACTATCTTTATCTATATCGATTGCGCCTGAAAGTTGCGGTTTTACGGAAATGTTTACCTTTCTGTCCTTTTTGCACTTAGTGAGGTAATAATTCATTAAAGTTGACAAAAAAGTTGTTTAAACAATATAATATTGCTTATAACTATTTTTCCTTTGATGTCTTAGATGTGTCAGAAATGCAGCAATTGTTATTGGTATTCTATTGTTTGTTTTTGCCTCTTGTGTAAAATAGCTTTTTTTCTTTAAACTATTTTTTTAAGCATTGGGAAAAGATCAAAAATAATTAACTTAAAACAAAAATGCCAGTCAAAAAATCATTTTTCTTGTGGTTGACTTATTGTTTGTTCATAAATAAAAAGGCGATGCAAAGTCAAAGATTTAAAAAAAACCGCCACATTCTAGCACTTATCTGAGAAAAGATAGTTATAAACAATATTAAATTGTTTAAACAACTTTTCGGTTAACTTTAATTAATCATTACCTCACTAAGTGAAAAAAGGACAGAAAGGTAAAAATTGCCGATAAACCGCAACTTTCAGGCGCAATCGATATACATGAAGATAGTCATAAACAATAATAATTTGTTTAAACAATTACTTTCGCTAAATATTATTGATTATCAAGTCACGCCTAATAAAAAACAGACAAACAGTTGAAAATTTCAGAAAAAAACGCAACATTCTACAAATTAAGCAAAGAGAACATTATCAACAATGATAACAAAATTGTTTAAACAATTAT
>CAKNWT010319436.1:0-27119 GCA_932066315.1 Andricus coriarius
TTAACTTTATACATCGGCTTTGGTAAATTAAAAAATTCATATAACACCATACTTCTTTCACTTTTCGAGATATAAGAAACAGAATCAGATAAATCTAGAAAAAGTTTACACGCACTCTGTTAGAAGTGTGCTAAAAATTAAACTATTTTTCATTTACTATAGTTAAAAATTCAATAATTTGGTTGGTTGTCACAAAGAAATCGTAAAAGGTGAGAAAGCTGTGATTAGGGCTAAAATTTAGTAATTAAAAAAAATTAGAAACTCCTTAAGTCTTTATTTTAGTAATAATTTAGGGAGAGTGAGTAATCAAATTAACCTTTTTTAAGATGATTAAATTTCTTTATTCAGTTCGTAATAATGGCCTAAGTTTGATGACATATAAATCGTGGTATTAGGAAGTAATTAATCTACTCAATATATTTTCATTCATACACACGGAGAGACAACATATGATAAAAATATCAATGGAAGAATTCTAGCATTTTTAAAGATTGCTCTTAATAGTTTTATTTTTGTACGACATAAAAAACTAAAAGTAATGTTGTTTATTATATACAGTTACACGACTTTCCAAGAATAATAATCAAATTAAACTACTTTGAAATCAAAGAATTCATACTGAAAATGTGTAACTTTAAATGTGCACACTTGTATATTGTGTTATAGATTAGTATTTGGTACCATAGTTGCAAATATTATTTTACTTTTTAATTATTCTTGATGTATGAGATGAGTGCGAACTGACGAGGGTCACATGTGTGCTCTGCGAAATGTAGGTCATTTCTGACCTCGGAAGCAAAAAACTTCAGGAGTGTTTTTGCTAAGCGATTGAGAAGATGATCTGTTGAACTGCGCCTTTCATCTTCGTTCTTTTGGGCGGAAGCGTATTACGCGAATAATGTTATTAAAGCCACATCTTGAAATATTTTTCATTTTTTCATAAAACTTTTGTCCTTTTTCAAACTATTAACGCTTTTGAGTTTTTGTAAATAATTTCTAAGAAAACATTGAACGATTGAAAAATTACAAATAAACCAGTTTAGTGTCAACAATGTGTCAAACATTATGAGAAAACCAGAAAAAGTGTTACATAGTAAAAAAATTCTTATTTAGCCAGACCAAGTATATACAATTTAAATTAGATGCGATACTGCAAAGAATGATTGAAAATTCCTTTATTATGTAAACAAGCTTTAGCATAATCTATCAAAGAAGGTATTAAGAGATGTGAAGATTGTATACAGTAGAAAATATCTTCTGTAGTCAGACATTGGCAAAATTATTTAAACAAAAGTGAAAATCATGTGTGGTAGATACACCATTTACAGTCAGACCGCAAATAACATTTAAACTCGGATTTAATTTAGCATCAACAAATGTCAAGTAATATAACAATAAAATAGTGAAAACTACATAAGGAGAAGCACTATTACATAGTCAAACTAATTAAATATTATATTTGTACCAGTTTTAACAAGCTTTATCAAAACTTAAAGAGGTTACAAATTGTAGATACTAGACTCCAGCAAAATTGAATCGATAAATAATACTGAATTTCTTTAAAAATGAGGGAAATGGAATCCGTGAGTATTGTCTTAAATTGTCAGTAGAAATAGGAGAGTACACTTTCCAATCGTAGCCAACAGTAATCAATATGGAAGGAAGATTTTATCTCGTCCGATCACAAGGCTCGTAAACAGAGATTGCTATCTAAATGGAATAAAAACGTTTGGCCCAAGTTTGCCGAATGTGCAATAAAACAAGATGAAGATACCGTATATTGGATACAGAAATCAATAGATTAAGGGATTATTGGAATTTTCTAAAATAAAAACTCAAGCTTTCAATTCTTTTTTTTCAATATTGTTTTGAAAAAATTTTCTCCTTAAATAAGATATAGTTTGAAGAAAGCTACCAATCTTAAAGTTGAGTCCGAAAGTATTTCAATTTGAAACCACCTTTGTTAATAGTCTTGGTAATTTTACAGAATAAGGAAACCTAATATTTTGCTGCAGATTGTACAGAAAATTGGAATCAGTGAGATTTCACTGATTTAAATAGCTAGAAAGGGATAATTTAATCAAATCAGTAAGGATTTTTACTAAAGTTGATCATTGAAAATAAGAATTCACTGATCAAATTTAGTGCTAATGACACTGCTAATCAGTGTAAATGATTCAGTGACCTCTTTCTTAGAGATTCAAATTTCTAGAGTAATAAGTGAAAATTGACTGGAATTTCTCATTTCTGTGAAATTAACATTTTTTCCCTGAAATTTGATATTTTACATCCTAATTTTTAAGTGTATAAATTATAATCATTTTAACACTGGAGTTTTCAATGAAAGTATGGAAACAGACAAAGTAAATATTTTGAAGTTGAATTTTTTCGCATCGAAATAAAGGAAGATACAATAAAGCTGACATGGTAACCACACCTAATAAGGTGGCCATTATTTAAAAAAATAACATTTTCCTTTTACTCTAATTTATACTATTATTGGTTCAAAAATGATATTTTTAATTGAAAATTCATTTATTTTGCAGAAAATTCGTCTCTTAGTAGAAAATTAATCTTCTACATATGTAGAAAAATCATGCTCGTTGGTTAAAAATGCAACTGTTTGGTAGAAAATAATTTGTTTTGATTGAGGATTCAACTATTTTGTTGAAAAATCGTCTTTTTTGGTTGAAATCAGTTATTTTTGATTAAAAAAAAATCTTTTTGCTTGAAAAATCAACTACTTGGTTTAAAGTCGAACTACTTTGAAAAAAATTTATTTTTTGGTTGAAGATTCATTATTATACTTTTAGGACTTGAAATTCAACTTTGATAGTAACAAGTCAGTTTTCTTGGTTGAAAATAGAGCATTATGTTTGGTAGAAAATAATTTGTTTTGATTGAGGATTCAACTATTTTGTTGAGGATTCAAATATTTTGTTGAAAATTCGTCTTTTTTGGTTGAAATCAGTTATTTTTGATTTTAAATAAAAAATTTTTGCTTGAAAAATCAACTACTTGGTTTAAAGTCGAACTACTTTGGATAAAATTTATTTTTTTGGTTGAAGATTCATTATTTTACTTTTAGGACTGGAAATTCATCTTTGATGGTAACAAAAGTTATATTTCTTGGTTGAAAATGGAGCATTATTGTTTAAAATTCAACTATTTGATTGCAAATTCAACTATGTTGTTGAAAAAGTAATTATTTTGTTAAAAATTCAACTAATTTGTTAAAATTTTGTTTGTTCGCAAATTCATTCAAAGGAATTTATGTCCCTATTTTCGTGAAGAATCACCCTATTTGCCTTGTTTTGGGAGTATTTTGGGCAACGTGTAGGGATCCGTATTTAGAAAAAGGTTACGTTACTTAGTATTAAATTATAAGTTAGTATTTACTAGTATATTTGTTAATAATTATTAGTTAATATAAAATTATCCTACAGAGCATTACATGCAAAAAATTGAGCGATTGTGGGGATCATGAAGTAAAAGATCGTGAGAAAAGAAAGGTTTTTGAAAAATTGAATGAAATCGATAATGAGTCCTGTGATAGATGAATAACCAATTCCCGAGACACAAAGTCTTGGTGCAATCACGAAACCAACGTGATCGGGTCCTACTTTCTCTCGTGCACGCACTCACGCAGGATTCAAGAGGGAGTGCAAGATGCGCCCGTGCATAACGGATCATGTGTGTATAAAATATATACAGATGCATATAACATACAAATACTTAGAAATGTAGACACGTTGACGACAGAGTAAATCCAGAAGAACAGGCGCGACGAGGTAATTAGATTCATTGCACGGCTAAGGAAGGGGAAGGGGTCGGGGAATAAGGTTTATGCGGATACCCAATAATATTATCGCCTCGAGGATTTATCGGTTGAACGTGAGTATCTCACCTACGCCGAGTACATGCTTTCCGGCACCCAGGTAGCGATACTCGATTTATCCGCGTGTTTACCCGCCGCTGACCCGCTGTGTACCTGCAGTAATTGCACCCGTAACTAACTCGTCCTCGAGAAAATAAATATATATATATATGTATGTATGTATATATGTATGTATATCCTTGTTCCGTTATCCGAGGTACGAATACGAGTTGAATCGCTCCAAGCACCGCAATGTCTAGGATCTAGGCTTCGCGGGCCTTCAGGCGCTATTAAGTAGTCGGCAGTCGCTCTTCCGAGTGACTGATGGCGCCTGATTTATTGTAGATAGAACTTTGGAAGACGATCAAGAAGAACGAGCTGAGCAGTGGTTTTCGAAAGTGAGACGCAACCAAATGCGATGTTTCGTTTGTGCTTTATGCAGCCTTAATCCCTTATTATACTGACGCGATGATACCAATTGGTATAGGTATCGTCTTATAAAGAGGCACGGAAGTGAAATTTTCAGGGATTCTTACTGTCCATTTTCTACTATAATCACTAATGGAAATGTATTTTCATAATAAAATACAATAAATTACAATACAGTGAATTTGCGCTGTTCAAGATAGAACCTTTCAATACGTACGTTCCGATATACATTATTAAAATTTGGCCACGTCGATGTGAAAATTTAAATTTTTTGTAAATTTTTGTAATTACTTGTAAAATGTTGTGAAAGAGTGTGAAGTCTAGCAAAACTTCTCTTCTTAAACCTTCTTCTTCTATGTAGTAAAAAATGTAATAAAATGTTTTCTGACAATTTTCTAGAATTTTTTTATTTTTGTAATTTCAGGGGCTTGCACACTTTATTACAGTGAAAGAAAGAAACTTATAAATATAGATAACAAGAATATAACTGCGTGTCGAGTATGCGAGTTACATAATTTATGCCGCACTGATATGACGGATAAATTAGGTTCTTGAGCGTATAGCTTTCTACTCGAAAGCATAAGTCATAATTGTTAAATTTTTTTGTCGAATCAAAACTCAAGTAATAAACGATTTTTAACGACTTTTTTAAAAACCAACTCTGCTGGAGATGCATTTTCACAATAAAATGTAATAAGTGAGAATATTTCAGTGTGCCCAAGTTACAAGATTTTATTATCGAACATGCATATTGAAAGGTTCTAACTCGGACCTGGAATTTAATAGTTTTATAAAGTTAAGCTGTTGTTAAAGTTGTTGACGTTAAGGTGTTCACAATATATTTTATATGGGATTATTTTACATGTTCCGATATGGAATTTACTCATCTGACACGTCGATGTGAAAATTCTAATTTTTTGTACATTTTTGTTAGACTGATTTGTCTCATGTATTACTTTAGCGGAACTTGAGTTAGGGTCCCAGTGGGACGTTTTTTGCTCGGGCTGTCAATGAGTGAAGTAATCTGCTGGTATTGACAGACAGTTTATTTTTTCCCGTGTATTAAAAGTAATAATTTGAAATTATTATATAAACAGGTGCCTTTATAATGAGTATGCATGTCATTTTCTAAGATTTATAAATGGAAGTAACGTAGCAATGATTATTTAAATAACCACATAAATTCCTGACTTGACAAAGAAAGGTAAAATAAATGGCGATTTGTCATGAGTGTACGTTCCTCTCAATATTACCTCAGGATTTGCATAATAAAACTACACTACAATCAGCTGAGAGAAGTATGGTACGGATGGTATCATTGTCCCGTAACAGCTGCAAGGCAAATAATGACGATTTGTTAATGAAACGATGCTGAAGAGGCATTGTTATAATCACACGACGTTTTGCAGGGATTCTGACTATTACGAATCACGTACCCCTTTCTTTCCCTCTGCTTATATATTTTACATGAACTTACATTAGCAGACGTTGACGGATAACTTATATAATCGTGACTACTGCAGACGTTTATGCTGTCTCCGACTTGGATGGTTATGTTGCTTAGGATTTATATACCTATCTCGAGTCTTTCATATAGTTATGAGGGTCTTACAGAAGTCACGTATTCTTCGACCTGAACAATCCTCTGAATTTCCTACTGGATGTTACGAGGTACTTAACAATGACAACCTGATCGTGGTGAACCATGCTCCACAGTCCACATTAAGAGGTTTTCGACGAAATCAATAAATTTTAATTGGTTCATGGAAACTGGTTGCCTCCTAAGCATTTGGTTAGGTTAAGTTTTCAGTTTCTTTAAGATGGTCTGAAAGAAGATAGCTGTGAGAATGAATTATTCTTTATGGAGAGCATTTCTCTTGTACAATGTCAAAAAACCGCTGCAAAGTAATTTGGACGCGTTCATTATATGATGTGTCATTAGTTATTGAGATGATTTCATGAACACTGTGCTTCCTTGTAGAGGATAGTTTTATATTTAATGTTGATATAAGTATAGGTTGATATATTCTTAAAATTAGGAAAGTTTTTCTCGTACAATCGTTAGAAAAATGTATACATCTGTACATGTTATAACTTCATTTGGTCATAGCATGTATCCAAATACATCAATCGGTTCATCTAGACAAAATTAACAAATCTAGTACATGCTTATTATGTTGCTATATTCCTAAAATTAAAACAATGTACTCATAAGCCAATAACTCAAAAATGTTTGAAGATGAAAATTTTTGAATGAAGATACTATAAACATTCTATCGAATTATATCAACTAAATACCGAGGCACAAAAATTGGGTTTCAACGAAGATTTGAACTACGTAAATGTAAGAAAAATACTTTTTGAAGGTAACAAAATAATTTCCAGAGCCATAGAGATTTATAGCCCAATATAGGGAAATTGGAATTTTTCTCCCATCCATGAAATTCAAAATCTTCTGAAACATTCCTTTTTGGTCCTAGGAAGTTTTAAATTTTCCAGAAGTGGGAGTAGGAGCTAGGTGAATCTATAGAAACACTTTTTAAAAGAAACAACAACAATTTTTTTAACTGAAAATTCATCTGTTCCAGATAAAGATTCATAATTTTAGTTTGAAATTCCTCTCTTTGTTTGAAAATTCAACTAATTTGGTCGAAAAGTCCACTAATATATTTTTGGTTAAAAATTTATCTTTTGTTGGGATAAAAATTGTATCATTTGCTTGAAAATTTAACCTTTTTGTTAAAATGTTAACTCTTTTGTAGAAAATTCGCCTTTTTGGCTTGAAAATACAACAATTTAGTTAAATTTT
Source organism: Andricus coriarius (assembly GCA_932066315.1). Taxonomy (NCBI): domain Eukaryota; kingdom Metazoa; phylum Arthropoda; class Insecta; order Hymenoptera; family Cynipidae; genus Andricus; species Andricus coriarius. The sequence continues at coordinate 7,116 of CAKNWT010319436.1, forward strand.
CTTTTCTCTCTTGACTGAAAAATCTTTCTAATTTGGAAATTCGAATTTTTTGCTATAAAATCATCCTTTGGTTTAAAATTAATCTGTTTTGATCGGAGATTCAACTTTTTCTTTGAAAACTCGTCTTTTTTGGTGGGAATATCAAGTATTACATTTTTCGTTGAGAGCTCATATTTTTTGTTCGAAAATTCAAGTATTTGGTTCCAAGTTAAACTGCTTTGTGAAAGATTAATTTTTTTGTTAAAAATTAACTTTTTTGGTTGACGGTTCATTATGTTACACCCGACTCTCGGTTTAGGAATAATGTCGGGGTTCCCTGTAAATAATCTTGTTCCTAAATCGGAAAACTCGAAACGTAAACAGTCCGGGTCGTCTAAACCGTTCCCATTTGGAATGCATAATATTGCGCAATATACACGACTGATAACTCGCGCACTTAAGCATTTCCGAAGTGAGAGTCGCAACCGTCGCTCGCCCCTCGAGCTGAGAAACTGCGTGGGCCAGCAATTCTAGGAATTTCTAAACCGCGAGTTCCTAAACCGAGAGTCGGGTGTAGTGTCAAATTAATCTCTTTGGTTGAAAATGCAGCTATTTGGTTGAAAATTCATGTATTTTAATAAAAATAAACTTTTTTTTTGAGAATTATATTTTAGAGTTGGAAATTTAACTTTTTTGTACAAAATTCGTTTTTTGGCTTGAAAATTCGACAATTTAAATGAAATTGTCTGAGGTTGATTCAACTGTTTTAGATTTAAACAAAAATCTTGTAGGTTACAGGTTCATTTTTTTATACAAATTGAACTGCTTGGTGGAAAGTTCAATTCTCTTTTTGACTTTTTGGTTGTTTAAAATGCATCATTTTTGTTAAAAAGTTCATCTCTTTGGTTGAAAATTTAACTATTTTGTTGAATTTTTTTTTACTGAAAATTAATTTTTTTGCCTAGAAATTGAAAATACCTCTTCTTAGTTGAAAATTCAACCACTTGGTTGAAAGTTGAATTCTTTTGTTAAAAATTCATTTTTCCGGTTGATTATTTTTTATTTTGTCCCGTGGCTACGTGTATCGAAATTTCGGTACAGTAGCCAGATTTTTCGGATCTCTTTGGTTGAAATTTTAAGTATTTTATTGAAACTTTATTGTTTTTGGCTCAAATTTTATAAAAAAGTTTATAATAATTAAAAATTCAATTATTTTGTGCAAAAATGATATTTTTTAGTTGAAAATTCAACTATCTGATGAAAATGCATATATTTTGTTTTAAAATTCAACCTTTTTAAAAACATTTTCTGTTAGTCCTAGGAAGTTGTAAATCTTCTAGAAGTGAGCCGACACAAGGTAAATCTAAAGAAACACTTTTAGAAAGAACAAAATTAATTTACAGAACCATAGAGATTTATAGCACAATATAGGAACATTGGCATTTTTCTTCCACTCTAAAATTCAAAATATGTTGTGTAAAAATTATTTTTGGATTCGCAAATCATTTTCATCTGAAGATCATAATGAGAATAATATGTAACGGTTTTCTATCCCACGGTTTACTATAGCTATCCCCTTCACTATCCTAACTTCTATTTTTTAGAATCAAAACGTTTTTTGCATACAATAAGTTTTTTTTATTAAAGTATTTGTTTATACTGCGATGTACTAATTAGTGAATACATTTAATACTTTAAATGTAGATTACAGATTACAATTTAATATATTTTTCGAAGTGTGTCGTCCCGAAATTCGGTATGACCATTCCAATATTTTTCATAAGCTTGACTAGTCATCCCGAATTTTCGGGACAACTAGTCCATCCCCTTTTCCAACTCCTCTAAATTTTCCGGACGAATAGACCCAGCCTAGATTTTTATAAAAAAAATAAGTGGCAATAAACGTGTTCCCGATTCGATTTTCGCAATGTGCATCGTGTCTAGAATCAAGGTCACTGAAAGAAAAGATTGGTTTCGTTAGGTATTTAACACTTTCGAGATATATCAGTCAGTCCAACTTTATCCTGTATTCGTTCTCATTTACTATATATTAAGCATTAATATTTAAATATGCTATCTTTTATATATTAGAATTTTTGCAAATTTTATTTTGATTGAAGTGTAATTCAGGACCAGTTTTGGGAAATTTAATTAGGTCTTTAAAAACTTTATGAGACAGATAATGGAAATTCGACATATAAGTAGCATACTTAACTCAAAGTTGCATTACGTATCCGATAAATAGTGAACCTGTCTAATATAGCATATTGAGAAGTAAATCAGATAAGAATGTCAGTTTACATGCGACAAAATCAGTTTTTGATTATGTCAGAGCACATTATGGGCGGTACTCATAAAACGTATCTTGAGATGGTCATTGTACTATTTTAAATAAATAACATACCACTTTATTTAGATCTATTCTATTGTAAATCTCTTCTATTTTGTATCCTTTTATTATATACTATTCTATTGTATCAATTATTTGTAAAGACAATTTGTCTATGCTTATATATTTTTTTTTAATGTGCAATAGTCTATTGACTATAATAGAATATTGTACAATAAGGTAAAATATGAAATCTACAGAATTTTCTGTAGAACTCACTGAACTTTTCTGTTAAGTTAACATCTTTAATGTGAGGTTGAAAGCAATCTCTGAGTAAAAAACTGATGATTTTTCATTGAAATCCGAGGGATTAGCCACTGACAAATTCAGGTGTAAACCTGCTTCTAAATACTCTAGAATTCTTTTAGATTCTATGTAATTCTCTTAAATTCACCATGAATTCCTTTGAATCAGTTTTAAATCTCTTGAAGCCTTTTGAAGTCGTTTAAGTATTCATTTAATTCCTCGAAATATTTAGCATTTTCAACCAAATAGTTGAAGTTTCAACCAAAAAAGGTAAATTTTATACAAACAGTGATCAATTTTCAACAAAAGAGTTGAGTTTTGTAATTAACAAGTCGATTTTTTCCAAAACATTTTATTTTTAAGCACGAAAAGATGAATTTTCAACAAAAAAGTTCATTAAAAAAAATTCATTTTTAACCAAATAATTGAATTTTCAACCAAAAAAATTAATTGTACACTGCACAGTTGCATCAACTGCCAAATAGTTAAACTTTTAAGCAGAAGAGACGAATTTTCAAAAAACTTGAATTTTTAATCAAACAGTTGAATTTTCAGCCTCCAAAGATGAATTTTTAACCAAATGGTCGAATTTTAAAAGAAGAAAGATTAATCTTATACAAAAAAAGTTGACCTTTCAACCAAAAAGATGCACTTTTAAGAAAGTACTTAAATTCTCCACAAATTAATTAAATTTTCAACCAAATACTAGAATGTTTACTTTATTACCAAAAGTTAATTATCAACCCAAAATTACGAACTTTCTATCCAAAAAGACGAATATTCAACAAAACACTTGAATGAAAAGAGATGAATTTTGCACCAAAAATATAATATTAGACTTTCAAGCAAGAAAGATGATTTTTCTATCAAAAGTTGAACCCTCATTTAAAAAGGACCAATTTTCTATAAAAAAGACGAATGTTCAATAAAACAATTTTCGACAAAAAATGGCTTTTTGAGAAATAGTTGATTATTTTAAACTAAATAATTCGATTTTCAACCAAATAGTAGAATTTTTAACCAAAAGAGATTAATTCTGGATCAAAAATATAATAGGAAACTTTTTAATTAAAACGAATTAGGGTTCAACCATAAAAGATGACTTTAAAACCAAAAGAGATGACTTTTCTATTCAAAATGACGAGCGTTCAACAAAACAGTTGAATTTTCGACAAAAAAGAATGACTTTTTACCGAAAATGTTGATTTAAAATAAAAATTAATTTTGAACCAAATAGAATTTTGATCCGAAAAAGAGATGAATTCCGGATCAAAAACATAATAGTGGATTTTAAAATTTTTAAAAATTAATTTTGAACCATAAAAGACGCACAAACAACTAGAAAAGATAACTTTCCTGAAAAATGACGAATTTTCTATGCATAAACACGAATTTTCAACAAAACATTTCAATTTTTAACCTATAAAGATCACTTTTTAACAAAATAGATACATTTTTAACAAAACAACGAAAAGTTTAACCAAATCGTAGAATTTTTAACCAAAAGAGATTATTTCTGAACAAAAAATATAATAATAGACTTTCAAAATAAAAAGAATAATTTTCAACCAAAAAAGATAAATTCTTAACTAAAAATATATGACTCTTTAAAAAATAGTTGAAATTTCAACAAAATAATGAAATTTTTGACTAAAAGAGTTGAATTCTGAACAAAAAATATAATATTAGACTTGTCAATGAAAACAAAATTCACATTCAATTAAAAAAGACGAATTTTCTAATAAAAGATGAAATTTATATATACATACACACACACATATATATATATATATATATATATACATATATATAAAACGAAGTTTCAACCGAAGTGTCTCGTCGTCCTGAAACTCGGGATGAGTATTAAAAAAATTTCAAACGATTGGCACACAGTTTTGAAGTTACGATAAAAAAAGATAACTTTGTAGGCATATAGTTGATTTTTCAACAAAATAATTACATTTTTAACCAACAGAGATAGAATAATAAAAAAATTAGAAGAAATATAATAATAGCAGATAATAGACTTTTAAATTAAAAAGAATGAACTTTCATCCAAAAATAGATGAATTTTCCTATTGGATTCTATCAATTCAGCTCTCATTCAAGCGAAAAAAAAGTGAAAGATAAATTTTCTTAAAAACAGAGCAAAAGAGGAATTCTTAAAAAGGGGAATAGGGGAAAGAGTGTACACTGTACAGTCTGTAATTACCAGAGTGCTGATGGGTTGAAAATATGAATCTTATGGCACTCGATGACAAATGACTTGAAGGACCTACCTGAGAGCCATGATATTTGTAGTTGGTCTCATGTAGCTTCGTGTTTACCCCTCTTTTGAAAACTAATCGACGATCGCGTGTTTGCGGATCGTATCGGTGTTGATCTTGGACTGGTATAAAGGGACAGAGAATAGCATAAGAAAAAGTTAAAAGGGGCAAGAGAGGAATCGAGAAAAGAGAGCGAGAGAGAGAGAGAGCTGCTTGCGACACACAGGCGCATGGGATAGGTATGGGTATAGATATAGATAGACATAGGTAAAGGTAGATATATCGCCCCCTGACCCGACGAACTACCGTGAGACCAGCTTAGCTCCGACTCGGAGAGCACGCTCTTTACTCTCTTGCTGTTGGCTGTTGGCAGTGTTAGAGCGGATAGTCTTGGTCCCACTCTTGACTGCCTCTTACCTACTATCTACTTTGTCTATGCAGACTGACTCTCGGCGAGAGCGTGTGCAACAACTATCCAGCCATAAATAAAGAAATATCCGCGGAGAAGGGAATAAAGGATGTGTCGTGGGTGCAGCGCGGTGCGAGCCAAGTCATATCGGCATCGCAGCTTCATGGAGGCAGGCGAAAGTATAACCGCGTGCCGTAAATCTTCCCGACTAACGGACTCTTCTCTTCAGTCTTCGCTCATCCCATAAAAACACTTCCAAAAATCTTACCTACATTCTACTATTAAATATGAGAAATTTCTAACATTATTTACCGATGGGTTTTTTTTACAGAGGTGGTAAATGTTGGATGATTTTAAAAGAGCAGAGAAAAGTTTCTCATAGAAGATAATTTTCTGACTGTAATTGCTGAAATTTATCATAGAATTAGTAACGAAAGATTATCATAAGCTATCCATTACAAATAATATGAGGATTTTCATGAAAAAATGATTAATTTTAGTTATCATCGTTGGAATACGTGTTTTATATATGAAGATTTTAAAAGCGCAGAAAAAATTTTCTGATAGAAGACTATTTTCTGACTAGCTGCTCAAGTTTATCATAGAAGTAAAAAAAGATTATCATAAGCTATCAATTACTAATGTTATAAGTATTTTTATAAAACAATGATCAATTTTTTTTCTCGTAGTTGGAATACGTGCTGTATGTAAGATGCTTTTAAAAGTGCAGAAAAAAGTTTCTCATAGAAGACAATTTTCTGACTGTGATTGCTGAAATTTATCATAGAATTAGTTACGAAAGATTATCACAAGCTATCAATTACAAATATTATAAGGATTTTTATAAAAAAATGATCAATCTTTTTTCTCATAGTTGGATTACGTGTTGTATATATGAAGATTTTAAAAGCGCAGAGAAAATCTTCTCATAGAAGACTATTTTCTGACTGTAGTTGCTCAAATTTATCATAAAAGTAACAAAAGATTATCATGAGCTATCAATTATTAATACTATCAGGATTTTTATAATCAAATCATCAATTCTTGTTATTTTTTCTCGTCGTTTGAATACGTGCTGTGTGTAAGAAACTTTTAAAAGTTCGGAGCAAAGCTTCTGATAGAAGACAATTTACTGACTGTAACTACTGAAATGTATCGTAGAAGTAACGAAATATTGTGATAAGTTATCAATTAATAATGTTATAAGGGTTTTTTTTATAAACAAATGAAGCACTATCGACAATAATAATATATATTGGTAATAACAATTTCTATAAAATAGAAAACGTATACGCGCGCTCTGCGCGCAATAATTTTTTTTCTCGTACAATTTTTAAATCAAAATGTTAAATTCATAATAATAGAAAAATTCGTGTATTTGCAGTATCTATTCAACAATATGTTTGAGAATATTTTCAAAAATGGATGAAAACTGATATTTCAACATCAGAACTAATATATTATATTTTTGTCAAATACATAAACAATCAAACCGTTGAAGTTTTATCCAAGAATACTAATGTCCGAAGAAAAAAATTTAAATGTTTTTCGTTCAAAATAATATTTCCGGTGAAAAATGCTAACATACTGTTTAGCTGTTCAAATATTGTAAATATTCTTTGAAATGTAATCATTTTTTATTAACAATAACAATTTTAGACGAAACACGCTAATATAACTTAACAAAAAATTGTTCTAAATTGTAAATCTTATTTGACATCTATACCGACATTCGGTGAAGAACACGAGGATAACCTAAAATTGTTTTAAAAAATTGGATCTTCTATGAAATTCAATGATGTTTTATTAAAAATACGTATTTCTGGTATAAAACACCAAAAAAGGAAAATTGTGAATTCAATGCTTCTGAATAATAATCTGAAAAATATAACGATGTTTTTTTAAAATTTAAAATACTAATTTTTTACGAAAAAAATATAACATAATATAACCAGTTGAAAATTGTAAATCTTGTTTGAAATCTACATCGATATTTTCCAAATTTCCGTCGAAAACTGCTAGCTTAACCAACAATTTTATAAAAAAATTAAATCTGTATTTGAATGATTTAGAATTATTTTTTACCACAAATACTGATTTCCCGTGTGAAATTCCGACATAATCTAAAATTTTGTAAGGTTGTGAATCTTCTTTGATTTTTTAAAAATTAAAAATGTTAAAAGATTCTAAATTCCTTTCAACTTATTATTACTTTCGTTTCAAAATACCAATTTCAGGTGAAAAACACCATCATCACCTACTATGTTTCCAAAATTTTTAATATTCTTTGAAATCTAATTACTTTTGATTAGAAATACTAATAATTTACGACAAAAACACTAGCCTTAGATAAAATAAAATTGTTCAAAATTGTAAATCTTTTAAATCTAAGGTTTTTTGTTTGAAATAACTCATTCCCTGTGAAAAACGTTAATATGACCAGAAACTGTTTGAAAATTGACAATCTTGTTCGAACTCTACTGATTTTTGTTTTAAAATGCAAATTATTTGTGTGAAATGCTAACGTAACCTAAAATTGTTGAAAACTGGACATTTTTATGATTATTTTTGTTTAAAAATTTTAATTCAAGGTGAAAAATAAAACAACCTAACAATTTTAGAAATTTTAAGTCTTATTCCAGGGAAAAGTACTAATATAAAACATGTATAATATGTTCAATAATTTATTAGATAATTTGAATGTTAGCATATAAATGTTTCTCATTTCGCATTAGGTTTTCTATGATTTTTTTTTACATCAAGGGGATTATCTGTAGATTTAATTTTCGAATTTAATATATAAAACAACTTGAAGTGTCTATTTTTGCACAAATCTAAAGCTCTTTTTCTCATCAATATTTCCAGAAGCTAATAATATTATTTAAACCGCTTTGTATCCATAAAGAAAATTCACGAAATTCAATTACCCTATTTGCTGCTTACGTAAATGTCAGAGTTTAAAGTGCTAATTTAGAAATGAACTCTTATATATCGACTGGCGATTATCTCAACATGTGAGGACCAATATTAGTACAGATAATTGAAACTTCGCTTAATATACGGATAACTAAATGAAAATAATTTATGTGTGAGAAATACATTCAACCCATTAGCTCCCAAGCACGGAAAACGTGCCGCCATAATGTTGGAGTAAACGCCACTTTATTTGTGATCCATAAAAACATAAAATTATAGAAATAAATTATTCTTTAAAAAAAAATACTTCGTAGGTACATAATAAAAGTTGTTCGCGCTACGAATTAGTTCAAGGTGACGCTTCTCAATTTTTCAGTAGTTATCTCCGGCTTTAGTCAGACTAATGCAGCAATCAGGCTAAATGCAGTTGATGCGTCTAATTTATCTAGTGGAAAAGGACGTCATGCTTGAAAAATTCTTACCGATTTTGTAATACAAACTCTAGATGCTAAGTGTAGAACAAAATATTAGCAATGTATTTGTAATTATAATATACCAAAGGAAATATTATTTTTCAAGCTTATTGCAAAATCTCAATTTCTAAATTCCCTGACTTTTCCCTGACAAAGTTTTCAGTATATCTGACCATTCTAAATTTTTTTAGTTAAAATAAAACCTTACACCTAGGACATCAATATTGTTAAAGAAACAAAAATTTGTTCCTGAATATAGTCCACAAATTACATAAGAAATAAGTAAAATACATGAATTTGCAACCAAATAGTTGAGTTTCCAAGTTAAAAAGATGAATTTTGAACCAGCAGTGGACTAATTCAATTTTCAGTAAAGACCATTAATTTTCAACCAAGAACAAAAGAATTATTAATAAAATAGTTAAATTCTCAATCAAAGTGATAAATTTTCGACACAAAAATTATTTCTTAACAAAAAGTGTAGTAGTTGATATTTTCAGTAAAAAATATTTTTTTATTTTCAATCAAAAACAGTTGAAATAAACCTAAAATACGACTTTTCAATCCAAGAATATGATTTTTTAACAAAAAAGTTGAATTTTCAATCTAAATATATAAATTTTCTACAAAAATAATTGAATATTAACCAAAAAAAAGACACATTTTCAACAAAATAATTAATTTTTTTCTAAAAAATTAAAAAAATGAATTTTCTACCAAAAACGACAAATTTTCAACAAAATATATTCATTTTTAACTGAACAAGAAACATTTTTAACCAAAAATAAAATAATTAAATTTTCAGCTGAAAAAATAAATTTTCAACAGAATGAAAACGAATTTTCAACCAAACAGATGAATTTTCCATGAAGAAGATTCAGTTTTTATAAACTATAAGTTAAAAAGTGAATTTTCAATAAAAAACTATATAAACCAAAGAAATGTATTTGTAACAAAAAGAAAAATTTTCAACCAAGAAGATTAATTTTCTAATCCAACTATGAGATTTTTTTAAATTTATGTTATGAGGAAAAAAATGATAGAGGGAATTTTTGTGTATACTTTTTCGACTGTGAAAAAGGAGAATAAAACTATAAAGACATTTTTCATTTATATCATTACCATTTTATGAAAATTACTGAAACGAACCATTACTCTTTAGGTTTGCAGAACTTTTTTTAAATAACTAATTTTCCAATATTAAAAGAAAACAAAATGTTGGATATAAAAATTGGTAACAAAAACAATTTTTTCAGTTTTTGAATGTATATTATGTATTTAGAAAATCCGAATGTGAAAAATGTTATTCCTAATTTGAAGCTGAAGATATTCTATGATTTAAAATCATGCTGAGTTGTTTTCTTCTTGTCGAAAAGAAGATTTCCGAAAAATGTAAGTGACTATTTTTTTGGAAGAAAATTAATCTTCTTGGTTAAAAAATCAAGTATTTTCTTGAAAATACCGACTAGATTCTACTTTTCAATATCATTCAAAAGACGAAATAAATATTTTTCTTTGAATAAGTACGCTGACAATGCATAGGCCTTCCTTATGTTAGTAATAGCAATAAATAATAATAATGGATACGCTAGTCATCTTTCTCAGTCGATTATTATTTTCTCGCATTCTTTTGCATCCTTTGCATCTTTTTCAGGGATAGCACCGTTACTGTCCTTCGACTGGGCGAAGAGCAAGGAAAGATTTGAAGGAGAACGTCTTTTCGAAAGTAGTCGAGTAGTCGATTAGGACTCGCAGAAAAAGGAAGTTTATAGAGATGCTCATGCACAAGAGCACGTGATCGGCCATCGCAAAAAAGGTGTCTGATAATCAAGCTCCACCCACATCCGGATATTCGCATGCGTGCAGAACTTGACATTATTGATCCACCGGTTGCTAAAAAGACCTTGAATTTGCAGCGATCGTGTCACCGTGAAAACAGTTCGGGCATCGAGCTCTCCGCGGTATCCATATTTTTTTGAAATCTTGAAATCAAAGTATTGTTTAAACCAGGATTATTACAGGTCAGGGAGTGCCAGGGAAAACCTGAAACAGCCAGGGAATTTTCGATAAACTGAAGTTGAAGTTTATAAAATTCTGTATGACTCTTGTCCAGACTTCACACTCTTTCCCCTTTTTAAAGAATACCTTTTTATTTCTTGTTCTCAAGATGCATCGACTTTTGCTCCTATTATCGCTTATGCAAACTAAATTAATAGAACCCAATAAGATAATCCAACTATTTTTGGTTAGAAATTCATTCTTTTTAATTGAAAAGTTTACTATTATACTTTCGTTGAAAATGTATCTTTTATGGTTAAACATTCAATTACTTGGCTAAAAGTTGAAATACTTTGTTAAAAATTCATTTTGTTCAACTGTTTGGTTGAATTAAAGAGGCCTCTTTTTTGGTCGAAAATTTAACTGTTTTGTTGAATATTAATCTTTTCAGGAAGAAAATTTGTCCTTTTAAATTGAAAATCAAACAGTCTTCCAAATAATAATTCGTCTTTTTGGCTTCAAAATTGAAATATTCGGTTGAAAATGCAAATGTTTTTGGATGAAATTTGGTTTTCATTTGGTTGAAAATTTATCCTTATAGGTTGAAAATTCAACTTCTTTTTTAAAAATTAATTTTGTTAGTTAAGGATTTATCTCTTGGGTTAAAAATGTGACTATTTTGTTGAAAACTCGTTTTTTCCATCAATATTTTAAACTACGAATTTAACTATTGACATTTTTGGTTAAAAACTGATCGATTTTAGTCGAAAATTGAACGATCTGGTTGCAATTGCTATCTTTCTTGACTAAAAAATTTAGTTCTAGTTGAGAAATCAACTATTTTGTTGAAAAACGGTCTTTTTGGATGAATTTAACTGTTTTTGATGAAAAATTAGAATCTTCTTTGATTGAAATATCAACTATTATTTTTTTTTTTTGAGAATTATTCATTTTGGTTAAAAATGAAATTAATTGTCTTAAAGTTGATCTATTTGGTTAAAAATTCATTTTGTTTGTTAAAGATGAAAATTCAACTGTTTTTGGGTGAAGTTTAATCAGTATTTTTTTGAAAATCCGATCATTTGGTTGAAAAATCATCTTTCTTGGTTGATAATTAAATCATCTTCTAAAACATTGCTCTTTTTAGCTCGATAACTCAACTCTGTCTTTGAAAGTTCATTTCTTTTGGTATAAAATTAATATTTCTTGGTTGAAAATTCGCATATTTCAAATTTTTCGACTTGAAATCTTAAGCATTTTATATTTTGAATTCAATGTGGTACCTATGTGATAATTTAATTTATTAAAATGTATGCCTGTTTTTATTATTTATTTAGAACAGGCTGTGAAAACTGTTCTTGTCATTAAAAGTGTTTAATATAAATTAAGAAACAAAGCTAAAAGAAAAATGTATGGCGGTCAGGGAAAAGTCGGGGAATTTGAAATTGGGATTTGTAGCAGCTCTGTCGAAAGAAGGAAAATCAAGATCTAGAAATTTCCGAATTTTGTACTAACAACCTTGGTTCAACAGGTTGTATAATTTATGATAATTAAATAGCTGTATTATAGATCTATAAACAACCTTCCTGTAAGTATATATTTAGATACTTAATCGCCAGATATTGTCATTTCTGAACAAAATGATAATTTAAGGAATAAATTATGAATATGGTAGTGAAGAACGAGGCGTTTCAAAATTTATTAATTCTCGTTTCCATAAGTCTGGGATTAAGGCTACATATAATGAATTCTGAACGCATCTTTTGAGACGTTATGCAAGTGACCGTTTGTCTTGCTTGCGGTCCAACCGGTCTTAATTGCAATCGACCCATGTATTCGAAACCAATTCGTAAAATATAAAATATCAACCTAGAATTGTTTCAGAAGAAAGACAGAAAGTACTTCTTTCAATCCAAAAATCCATGCAAACGACCACACGTGCGGGAGGCTAATAGGCTCAATACAGAAGCTTGTGAAGCAACAGAAATGGGATCAAAAAATGCTCTCTAAATATGGTTAATGAAAACTATGCTTAAAAACATATCGCATTAATTTGCGGATTAAATAACCATCTATTGTATTGCACTTTAATTATTACTTATATTTTGTTATTAATTATTCATTAATTATTAATTATTATTATGACTAAATATTAATTTTTATTAGCTTGAACCCCCAGGTTGCCTTCACAAATATCAACACCCCCTCCCCTTTTAAGTCCAAATTCTGTATTTGATTTCATTTAATAAACGTCTAAAATAAAACACAAAAAAAAACATATTTTAACAAACTTCAAAGACCAAAATCCTCGTAAAACAGGGGAAATGCGATGATTTTTCAAAAAATTGGGGATTAATAGAAGACTGAGTTCTTTTAAATAACAGTAATATATAAGTATAATATAGCATTCAATATGAAACGCCCACGAGTTTAAGTCAAAATATATTCCTTTTCAACAAAGTATAGTATCATTTTCAAGCAAAAGAAAATTTTTTTAAAGCAAATAGTGGATTTTTCAAGACAAAAAGAAGAATTGTTTAGAAGACAGTTGAATTTTTAACCAAGAATATTTTTACAAAAAAGATGAATTTTCAATCCAAAAAAGGTGAATTTTCAATCAAATAGTTATTGAAACAAATTAAATATCAAACAAACAGATGCATCTAAAGCCAAATAGTTAAACTTTAAAGCAAAAGAGACGAATTTTCAGAAACAAGTGGAATTTTTAACCGTCTAGTCGAATATTTCAACCTGCAAAGTTGCATTTTCAATTTATTGATAAAATTTTTAAACAAAAGATATTAAAATTTTACCAGCAGTTGAATTTTTAACCAAAAAGTTGAATTTTCAAGCCAAAAAGACGACTTTTATAAACAAAAAGATCAATATTCAACAAAAAAGTTAAATTTTCAACAAAATAGTTGATTTCTCAGTCAAGAAAGAAACGAAAAATCTCCACTAAATTGTTGAATTTTCTACTAAAAACTGTCCATCTTTAAGCAATAATGGAATAGTTGAATTTTCAGTGAAAAAAATTAATTTTCAACAAAAGACTTAAATCTACAACAAAAAAAAATGAATTTTTATCAAAGAAGTTCAACTTTCAACCAAGTAGTTGAATTTTCAATCAATTATTAACGAAAAATATAATAGTTGATATTTGAACCAGGAAAAGCTTTTAATTCCAAATAAAAAACAGTTGAATTCAACCAACAAACACGAATTTTCAACAAGCTCAGCCCAAGCAGATTCATTTTTAACCAAACAGTTTTCAAACAAATTTTCTACAAAACAGTTGAATATTGAATCCAAATATATGAGTTTCAAACATTAAATATTTGATTTTAAACTAAATATTTTAATTTTAAACTAAAACCGATCAAGTTTCAAATAAAAATGGAATAGTTACATTTCCAGTTGAATCAATGATTTTCAACAAACAAAAACATAACTAATTTTCAACATAACAGTTAAATTTTACCACTAGTAATTCAACCAATTAGTTCAAGTTTTAATCAAATACATGAATTCGCTACCAAAAAAAAAATATATACAACAAAATACGTCGATTTTCAAACAAATTATTGTATTTTCAACTGAAACAATCGATTTTCAACCAATAAGAAAATAAATAACTTCTTAGTTAAAAAAATCATTTTTAACAAAAAAAACTTAATTTAATTAAATTATTTTCAACTAAGTTAATTGATCTCCAACTAATAAAATACATTCTAAACAAAGGAGTTCCATTTTCAAACAAATAGTTAAATTTTCAATCAAGGAGATTAATTTTCATCCAAAAAAGAAGAATTTTCAACAAAATAGTCGATTTTTCAGTCAAGAAAGAACAAAATTTTTAACCAAATTGTTGAACTTTCTACTAAAAACGATCAATTTTCAACCAATAATGGAATTGTTAAATTTTCAGTAAACAAAATGCATGTTTAAGCAAGCAATTCATCTTTCAACCAAGTAGTTGAATTTTGAGCCAAAGGAGATGAATGCAAAATGAAAAATTTCATAGTTGAATTTTCTTATTGGGTTCTATTAATTCAGTTCGCATTTAAGCCAAAAAACAAGAAAAAGGGGAAATGTCTTGAAAACAGGAGAAAAAAAGGAATTCTTGTTTAAAAAATGTGAATAGAGAAAAGTGTATGAAGTCTGCATTCAGATGATTTACTTGCGAAATAAAATCATTAATTTTAATTTTTTGAAAAATTAAAAAAAATAATTATTCACATTTGCATTTTCCATGTGTGATGTCACATTCTGCGTTAACCCCCTCTCCCCTACGTCGGAAAACCTGTTAACCCCCCTTGTAACCTTTGCTGTGAATATGTAAAAGATGTAAATATTGCATTTTATTGCATGAATGATTTTCAATTACTGATTTTAAAAAATGCAATAAAGAAGCCTTTGGCAGGAACAATGTTCCTCTAGTTAGAGAAATAATTTCTTGAAGTTACGGTGTAGAGAAACACGTGTCATATTTTTATTCAGGTGTAAGAGCGTCCTCCATTCATTTATCAGATGGAATCTCTGATTTTACCGCTTTACGATGGTGTGCGCTATTTACCGGTCTCTCGTCCTCTCACTCTCACTGGTACTTATCTCTCTTATTTCTTCGTCTCCTGCACGACTCTCACTCTCTATGGGGATTCTCGCAAGAACGACAACAGTAAACTCGTTAGGAAAGGAAAAAGGTCCAGACCCGTTAAAGATGACGAAAAAAAGGAAGATGAAAAAGAGAGAGTGGTTCAGGCACGAATTAGAGCCCAGGTAATAATGTATGACAAATGAGGGAAAAAACCAGTCTTATCTTCTTTTATAGACGATAATCGACCGAAGCAGTTTTCTATTTAAAGTTATAATAAACATTATCAATATTTTTCATTTTACTTGCGTGGAGTTCAAAATTATAATTTGTGGAAAGTTATTATTCATAACTTTTTAAAAGGACCTTATTGAGTTTAATTTAATATTAGAAAAAATCACCTTAATATTATAACTAATTAAAGAGCTTTCATAATGAGCAAGGATGTCAATTTGAGGATGTACAATCAATCTCGAAAGTGGCCTGTCTTTAAAATGATTTATAAAATTGACAAAAACAGATTTTATATTTTATTTAGCAGTAGTTATTCAGAGTTTTAGTGTTTGATTTCTCTTTAGGGAAAAGTTACAATTCTTATTTATTCCTAATGATCAAGGCATCATTTTATTCTTTGAAGGATTCTCTACAATTCTGTTTGGGTGGGTTTTGTTAAAAAAATTAATTCAGAAATCATACAGTTATTATTGTTATAAACAATGATAGTTTAAATTTTAATAAACACCACACAAACATAATTGTAGAGAATCCTTCAAAGAATAAAATGAGGCCTTGATCATTAGGATCAAATAAGAATTGTAACTTTTCCCTGAACAGAAAGCAAAAACTGAAACTCTAAATAACAATTTTAACCTGAATTACTTTTTTCTGAAGTAAGATTAGAAGTCTCCAACAAGATTTGCAGAAATTTATAATAGATCTATTTTGGTCGATTTTATAAATCATTTTAATGATTGGCGTGTTTTGAGATTGATTGTAGGTAGTGTATATCCTTAAGTCCCGGCCGTTTTACACAGTTCCATGATTTAATATATTTTTAAAAATAATACTAGGATCAGATAGGATAAGCAAACTGAAATAATTTTCGCAAAGTTTGAAATTTTAGTTGCTTTTGTTTAGAAATGAGAAACTCAAATATATCTCAAATTTCCACTGGTTAACACGTCCCAAATAAAAATTTAGAAATGAATGAAAAAAGAATTTTGTGAATATTTTGATTCTAAAGGTGCATAATTACGTTTAAAAGTTTGTCCCCGAAGTATTGTGTTCACTCGGTAACACTTGTATTTTAAGATATAACACGAAAAAAATCTAACAAAAAATAAAATCTCAATTATTTTATTCAAGTGTGCTAATAAAAGCACAAGACATTTTATTTTTTGTAAGTTACAAAATTGTTGAAGAATGTGCAGCGTATGATTTTTGTTAGTCTTTCAAACTGTCAGAGCTGATCGAAATTGAAGTTAAAATTCATCAGAAAAAGGACTATTTATTTAAAGTTATCAAAAATCATCTGCCTAAAATGTGCTTTTAAACGTGCCTTTATTTCTTTTAAAGGAAAAGTACTTATCTTTCAAGGACTAGCTAAGCTTATGAAAAATATTTGGCTACTCATCCCCGAAGAACCTATTTCATCCATAATTACCCGGATTGATTCATGATTACCCCGGTTGACGATAATATTTGGTTTAAAATTGTTAACGGGCATACTATGTTAAAGATAATAATTGGATTATATATTAAATTTCATGTTTGATTTTAAAAGCAAAATATTCAGATTTCATCATCCTTTAACAATGGACGTGATTACATTTTTGCACTAACATGGACCTGAGGTCTCAAAGACCGTGGTATATATTTACATCTAGTTAAATAAGTAAATAAGTTTTTGTTATCTATACAAGAATATGAAGGAACATTGAAATAAGTAAAAAATTAATAAATTTCGTCAACTTTTATTATTAATAATCTTTTTAACCTGTGGGGAAGGGTCCCACATATCAGAAGCATGGTGCGGTCTGAGAGACCGCACGTCTATACGTCCATACCAATTTGTCACTTTTTGCTCAAATGAGGGATACTTCGGAGGTAACATTTTTCTGGGACTCCCGCGTTTCGTACTCCGGGTTAACCGCATCAAGCTCAAGTTTGTTTGTGTGTGACATCTTGCTTTTTAAATATGTTGAAACAAACTGAAAAATAAATAACAAATAGTGACCCTACTGTGGACGTGCGGTCTCACAGACCGCCTGGGAGCTTCCAGTTGATATTACTCACGAATTCGAAAGCTGCGAACTCAATTGCTAGGAGCAGAGTCTATCTTGAAAAATCGTGATTTGAAAATTTCTTTAAAATTTCTTAATTAATTAATTCAGGAGCCTGTTGCAAAATTGTATACATTTTGAAACATTGTTGAACTTTGTTAATATTCAAAAACTTCTAATAAAAGAGTGTGGTAACCAAAAACGCAGTTTTCTATTTAATTATCTTGTAAATTAACATTTAAGAAAATGGACTGTAACTCTCTAGCCCCCTAAATGAGAATGCCTAATTATCTCTAATTATAAGAATGAAATCGTACTTGGCGTTGAAAGGCAAGCGCGATGTCGAGCCTAAAAATCGGATATGAATCGGAATTTGAGTTTTTTCTCTCTAAGCTGTGGTGAAATTTTGTAGAGCGGTTGTCACGACCTTTGGTCGTGCGGTAGTTCCATAATGCTCTTTGAGATCGCGAAATGGAGTTTATCGGAAGAAGAAGGGTAACTATCATGCAGCTAAGCCGAGAAGAGACTGGTCCCAATTAGCCGCAAAAGAGGAGCCTCCATACGAGTGGCTTGACTTCTCGAGGGAAAGGATCCTACCTTATGTATGTAACTACCTTAGCAGTCCTACCTACCGGGGTCATCGGTCTTCGCAACGCGCCTCTAACTACTTCTAACTAACTATCAATAGTCGCAGCTACGGATATCTAAATAGCAAATGAATCTCTCTCGTGGAAATGTTTATATGAATTAAGACGCCATAAACATTAATAATCCACTATTTATTCCTCTCAATCCTCATATCCATCAGAAAATTGCTGTGATATATTTTTAGGTTTTGTGGCCGAGTTGAGCACAACATGTTTTCATCACTGATTACAAATTTATTTATCACTTATTAAATTAATTGAAATTCAATTTCAATTCGCGTATCTTGTGATTCTTTAGTAAGAAAATTACGAAATAACACGACTAAGTTATCAATATAAATTTGATCCAACAAAAGGCTATGTTTCTAAAATAACGCACCTACAAATTGTTTGTATTAGTGCCATACTGATGTTCTATTTTTAGGAAATTATAAGCAATATTTAAAAGTTCTTCAAACCGGTTGAAAGAATGATCATATTAGTTACTTAATATGCTTCAAAACTCAAAATTCACTCAAAACAGGGGAAATAGGTTAATTTTACACGAAACTAGAGGAATAATAGGGGAATCAATTCTTTTAAATAACAAAATGTATGTGTACCATATTGAATTTAATATAAAAAGCTTAAGATTTCAAGTCGAAATATATTACATGTTTAAGAAAATAATGAAATTTTTAAGCAAAAAAAATTAATTTTCTACCAAATACTTGCATTTACAAGCAAGCAGTTTAATCTTCAAACCAAAAAGATTAATTTTTTAGAAGAAATTGGAATTTTCAACCAAGAACTTTTCTACAAAAAAGATGATTTTTTAACAAAATACTTGAACTTTCCATCAAATAATGTGATTTACAATTAAATACTTGAATTTTTAATTAAACAGTTAAATTTTTAATTAAATAGTTGAATTTGAAACGACAAAATTAATTATCAACCAAACAGTTGCATTGAAAATCAAATAAAGGAACTTTTGAGTAAAAGAGACGAATTTTCAACAAAAGAGTAGAATTTCTGACTAACAATGATGAACTTTAACAAAATAGTTGAATGTATAACTTAAAAAATAAATATCAGACAAATAGTTGAATTAAAAAAAAAAGATACATTTTCAACAAAAAACTGGAAGAGTCAAATTCTCAGTTAAAAAATTAATTTTCAACAAAAAAAAAACGAATTTTCAGCAAAAAGTTCAAGTTTTAACCAAGTAGATGCATTTTTCAGAAAAAAGATGAGTTCTCAACAAAAAATGTAATACTTGATATTTCTACAAAAAAATTTAATTTTAAATGAAAAACAGATGAATTTAATCAAAACTTATGAATTCCCAATGAAAAATGTAATAGTTGCTAGTTCAACAAAAAATTGAACTTTAAATAAAAAATAATTTAATTTTCAACAAAAATTGAACATTCAAGAAATATAGATTTTTCAGTCAAGAGAGAAAACAAATTTCAAAACAAACTGTATAATTTTTAAGCCTAAAAGACGAATTCTCTATAAAAAAGTTGTATTTACAACACGTAAATATACATTTTCAACCACAAAGTTGATTTACAACCAGAAAGTTGAATTTTCTACCGAATTAAAAGAAGTTTAATCCAAAAAGCCGAATTTTCAACAAAACAGTACCAAAAAATATGAATTTTCATCAGGAAAGTTAATTTTATCCCAAACAGTTGAGTTCTTATCTAAAAAGGATCAATTTTTTACCAAGAAGTCCTCCTTGAAAGTACGTAAAATTAATGTTCCACCACGAATGGAATGGTTAAATTTTTACTGCAAATAGCTAATTTAAAAAAAA
>CAKNWT010319437.1:8867-26611 GCA_932066315.1 Andricus coriarius
TAAAAAATGGAATACATGGTATTCAAGAATTTTATATTTGAAATGATAAGTATTGTTCTTCTAAAATATTGTCTCAATCGTCATAATATTTACGACATGGTATCTCGATTTCAGAATCTTTGTGCATCTTCCAAAAATTAAAAATTTCATCGATGGCATTTTATATATTTCTTATGTTTAATTAAAATTAATTTCTTCCGGAACTTGTTATTCATAAAAAAATTTCCAATATAAAAAATTTTGAACAAATTTATATACTCCTGCAGGATATAAAATATTTACGTGCAGTGAATGAATTCATAGTATTAGCTATTTACAACCACTGAAGCATTGAATTGAAATACATTAATAAATTTATAAATAATACTTATCAAACAAATCGAGGCAGTTGTTCAAACCTAAATATTATGAGTAGTGTTCTCACCTCTGAAATCTAAAGGCTTTATTGTTCGTTATATCATACTAATGATGAAATCTAAAAGAAAAAAAAGAATTTGACAGAAAGAAGCATTTCTTACATACTTCCTTTTTTATAAAAGAAAATGTTTCAATTCTCAAAATTTGTATAGAAGGAACTAATAGTATTTCAAGATGTAAATTATCAGATTTAAAATAAAACTCATTCTGTTTCATAGTGGAATTTACTATTTAATTAATGCAAATCTGTCAAACGAGCCATCAATGAAATACATAGGTTCAAAATGCCTACAGAGTTGCAAATGCAGATACTGATTTAAATATATGTAAAGTAGTTATGTTCTCCATGTTATAACCAGATTTGTAAAATGCAAATTTATGATGTCATAGCATACCTTATATCTTTTTATTCATAATACAGCATTTTACAATTTTAAACAATACAATCAAATTGCAATTTTTGTTAAGTCATAAATAGTGTAAAATAAATGTGTGTACTGATATTGTAGAATTTAAATTGCATTTTACACAGTCGCGTTCTCGCTTCATTATCAGGGTTGTAAAATGCAAATTTATATTACTATAACACTCGTTGAAAAAGGGTTATTTCTCTAAGCCATGTAATCAGTAAGTATTCTGTACCATCATAAAATAATATTGTTATAGAATTTACTTAAGTAAGCAATAATTATTATTATTTTATTTTAAGTCGAATCGATTATTCTTATGAAATATTTTTTAAATAGTAAAATCGACCACTTCCACTAGGACATTTTTTTAACCAAACGACTGCTTACGATTTTTAGTCGAAAAAGTCCAGGACTGGACAATTTAAAATTAAACGTTTTAGTTTTAGAATTAACATTTTTTTAAATATTTATTATTATTAAAAATTTGTTAAATCCTTAGAATTAGACAAATTTCAATTGTAAATGTTAAAAATCGACAATTGAAAATTGGAGGAAACATTTAATCCACCCTCGGCTAATTTAAACTAGCAACATTACCCGCGCGCAAATCCTTTTTAATCTCAAAGATTTCACTCAAAATATTCAATGAATTTAGAAATTTTCAGGATTCAGGGAATTCAGAAAATTTAGAATATTCAATAATTTCAGGGAATTGAGAGAAATCAAGTATTTCAGAGAATTTACGGAATGAAGAGATTTTCAGGAATTCAAATATTGGCAGAAATTCCGAATATTCAGAGTAATTAGGGAATTTCAGGAATTCAACAAATCAAGGGATTTTCAGAGCTTTTAGCGAATTCAAGGAATTTAAGGATTTCAGTATATTCAAGGAATTCATAGAATTTAGTGGATTTCAAGAATTCAGGGGATTCACAGAATTCAAAGAATTTTCGGAACTCAAAATATTCAAGGAATTGAGAGATTTTCGGGAATTCATATTGAAAGAAATGTCGAATATTCAGAGCATTTAGGAAATTCAAAAAATTCAGAGAATTTTAGGAATATCAGAGCTTTCACGGAATTCATAGAAACAAAGGAATGCCGAATATTCAAGGAATTTAGGATATTCAAGAATTTCAGAGAATTCAGTGAATTCAGAATATTCCGGGAATTCAGAGAAGCCCAGGATTTCAGAGAATTCTGAGAGAATTTTAGGAATTCAGGGAATTTGTTAAGCTTTCATTGCTCTAAATATGAAACTCTTCATTTTGAAAAAAGAAATTATAATTTTCTATTTTATGCTTTTAAAGCTGTGAATTTTTAATTTTAAAGGCTATAAATTAGAAATTGTACAATTTTTCAGCAATTTAAATTCGAAACTTTTCCATTTTTAGCGCTTCAATTTAAAAGTGGTAGATTGCTAAGATGTAAAATTGATTAATTTTCAGTTTAAAATGCTTAGAAGTAAAATTATATAAAATGGAGTCTAAACAAAAAAATGTCTTTATTTTTATAGCTTCCTAGTCTTTAAAAATGTACAATTTTAAGTATTCCTCATTTACAAGTTGTTTATTATCGAAGTTAAATGTTGAAAGTTTCCAACTGAAAGCTGTTCAAACGGAATAAACAAGTTTATATTCATAGCTTAGAATTATATAAAAAGGAGAAAGTCATAAAGTTTTTATAATATTTGAAATCATTCTGAATTTTATATATAATAAACTAAGAAGGTGAAAGATTCTACTCATGCTTGAAATTAAAAATTTTTATTGTAATAGAGGTTAGCAATTTAAAATTGTTTACTGAAACTAATATCAAAAGTCAACAATATTAAAGGTTTCTTCTTTATTCCAAGTATTTTAAATCAAAAAGATTTAAAATTGATCACAAAGAATTTCATATATAATTAATTGAACATTATTTTCTTTTACACGTATGTGTTTGTAAACTTTAGATGATAAAATAAACTAATTTTTAAAAAAAGTATCTCTGTGAACCCATTTCATGCTGCGAACGGAATGTAATTCGTATTAGATGCCAACAGTATATATTAGCTGCGAACACATGTAGATTATTATTAATACATATTTTGAATTAAAAACGGATTAGATTATTTTAAGTTGAGAACGTATAAAATAACACAATTCAAATTGTATTATTCAAACTTTACCAATCTGGAATTCAAAAAAATAGAAAAAAAAATACCGGAATCGAAATTTAATAGGCAGAGAATTTACTAGACCCTCATCTTTACTCTTTATTGTTCACTTAAAAGCTTATAAAATTATAAATATTATGCTTCTAACCAACTAATCAGCAGACGTTACGTCAACTGTCTAATCTTTCTTCAACAAAATTAGATATAAAAATAGATTATAATTAAGACAATTACATTAAAAAAAAGCAGTCCGCTTCTTCCAAAAACTTCGGTTGCATCTAAAGAAATACGTAAACTGAGATACCATAATCGTAAAATCGACTTCGACACTCAATTCTAATTATATTATCCTACCATTATCCCAAGCGTAAATCCAATAGTAGGTTTCCAATACTGCTTTACAATCAAAGCCTGACGTTACAAGCGTTCAATGTGCAGAGCCATTCAATATTTTCATGCTACACAGAATCTCAACACATGTATTGCTCGTCAAAACGCTTTTTCTTCGGTGAGCACCCCTAATAAGATTCACACAGTGTATCACCTCAGAAATTTGGAGATTCACAGTGAATCAAAAAATTATTTTTAAAATCGCGGAATCATTTTTTTGAGAGAGTGAAAGTGAACTTTTGTTCCTTACAAGTCTACGCGTTCTAAGGTCGTCGGTTAATCAGCTGTGTACGGAAACAATGGTGCGCGCGCACTATATCATCGTGAGAGTATCATGGCAGAGGGTGGTGACGAGGTTCCACTCGCCTCGTGAAAACGACCGACTGAAACTGCGGCCACCCTTGAAATTCTCAGAATATCAGTACACCCTGCCATTTCCGTTGAGAGCATGCGCAACCACCTACCAACCCCTCGGATACCCAACTGCACCCAACTCACCCCCTCGACTTCGGTGGAGTTCCAGCATTGGATTAATACTTTTTTCTCCATGACGATCAAGTTAACTTTAATTGTAAAGTAAACGATGCAGAAGAACACAATGTAGGCGTTCAATCAAAAATGCGAAAGTCTTATTTCGAGGATTTAATTAAAGGCCATGGAGGACAGAGGTCGAATTCAATAAAATTTTCGTGCAGATTGGCTGACTTTACAATCCTGAAGCAAATAGATTGCCTAATTCTACAAAGCGAAACTGTAGAAGCGAGAAAAAGTTAATTGCAGCGCGTTCAAGGTCGATTGCATATCTGGTAAAGTTTACGGACTGTTAAATATATTTTCTCATGGTTTTTTATACAATAAATAACCTTTCGCGCGCTACACAACTTACTTCTTTGAACTCAATTGTTTTCGAATTACTCAATATTTTACGTTTATTTATAAGATATACGTAATGTAGGGGAAACCACCCTACAGTAGATAATGATTTACAGTAGATAATCTTAATTAACTGTAAAATTTACAAAAAAAGTTCTTTACTTTTGTTAGTATAACACTTCAGCAAGGATGATGTATGTTTTGAAGAAGTTTCATTGAAATTTTATAATTAATTAATGTGTGAGAGCAAACATTATTTTTCAACCTGAAAACAAAAATTTCATCTCTTCTTCATTCATACTTTTTAACTTAATGAAACATTTTTATGGCATGGTCATACATTAGAATCAAAGCCTAAAGTTTGATGAACAATATTTATTGGTAAAAAGAGTTCTTTCCTCAATATTTATAAACATTTAAGGACTTTTTATCGGACATTACATTTTCCAACAGTAGATAACCAACAGTAGATAATCGTACAATTACGAAAAATGTCAAAGTTTTTTTAAGTTAAAGGTTGTGTTTGTTTGTTTATTTTGATTCGTGACGTTTTTAAATTAACGTTATTGTAAATAATAAAGCAAGCAAATAGTGTAAATTATTATTTATCAAAAATCACATAATGTTTAGTTCTGTTTTAGGGAATCTTTCGGAAAACATATAATTTTTGGGATTAAGGTATGTAAAAATTCTGCACTTTTCTCTCATCGCAAATCAGGTTAAATGGAATGAAAATTAAATATTTCGTACCAATCGTACCAATTACACGGAATATCAGAGGTAAAAAAATGTCAATAATTTAAACTTTTGTGATTTTTGTAGAATAATCATGGTTTAAACTCTTATTTACTCAATTAACTGATTTTAATTGTAAGTATATTAATGATAAATTATAATTATCGAGGATTGAGTATTTTATCATGCCCAGGAGTAATACGAGAAACAATTATCTATTGATGGACTAAGGTCCTTATTTTTGGAAACTTATGGAGTTAAAACGCTGTTGAATTTTTTGCTATCTACTGTAGGGTGGTTTCCCCTATTGGTCTCCGGCGAATTTAGCTGGATTTGAATTTTCTAAAATAGGAGAATTATTTCACAACTTAAAAATTAAAAGACAAATATTTTTTAAATGTTGATTTAAGACCATGTACAGAAAAATAACTATCATCAATTATAATTATTTAAAGTCTCTAGTCCAAAAAATTTTGCAGGCAACGAAATATTATTTCCGGCAACATATCTTTTAACTACTCGCATAGAGTATTAAATGACGAACAAAGACTGCTAAGTTTTTATTATTATATGTTTTCAATTATGGAAGCAATAAATAAAAAGAAAACCCTTGATAAGAGCTATAATTTCTTTTTAATTAGTGATTTTATCATACACATACAGTATCTAAATACAGACTTCACAGTTTTTCCCCTATTCTCCTCTTTCCTACTTTTTAAAATAATTCTTCTTTGTACATTCTCATTACAAGACCCATTGAGTCAGAAGAAATAGTTTTTAGGTCGGTGTCTGTCTGTCGTTGTCGTCCTTGTCGATGTCTTCGTTGTCGTCAGTATATTGGATAACTATTGAAACACTCCTAGGATTGGATTGTGCTTTCGCACACTCTTTTAGGAACCAAAAAGAAAGATCGAGTTCGTTAAACAGCTATTTTGGATGCTAGTTTCAAAATGCAGCTATTTTCAAAATTTGTGAGACAATTTTTTTCAAAATTTGACACTTTGATGTACGGCTATTTGTATTACTTGGAAAGCCGAACAATTTATCTCAGCACATTTATTTCATAAAGATAAAATTACCAGAGTTGTAGCATTTGGACAATTTTAAAAATAATAAAATATCCACAATTATATTTTGCGGTCAAACTATGCAAGGTGCGAAAAAAGATGAATTGACCGAAATTGCGCAACCAAAAAAGATTTACAAATTTTTTATCAATCACTTGTTGATAGGGCGCGTAGTTTCTGTTCTCTTCGTAAAAAACAATATAAAAAATATAAGACTAAATAACTTTGTGAAAAACAACACAAGCTACAAAAAAATTGAATGGACAAAAGTTATTTACCCAAAAAATAGCTACAAATTTTTTAATAATCAATTTACGATAGGATGCGTAGTTTTTGTTTTAATCGTGAAAAGTAACATTAACAATAAAAAAAAATAACTTTTTGGAAAAACGACGCAAGGTATGAAAAAAAACTAATAGACAAAAGTTGTACATCCAAAAATGATCTACAAATAGTTACTAATCATCTTTTAATGGAACGCGTGATTCTTGCTTTATTCCTGAAAAATGAAAAATAAATTAATTTTTTGACAAACGACAAAAGCTATGAAAAAATCAATAGGCAAAAGCTGCTCACCCAAAAAAGAGCTACAAAGCTCATCAATAATTCTTTGCTAGGACGCGCAGTTTTTGTTTTGATCGTAAAAATAACATTAATAATAAAATTGTTTGGTATAAAAACAACACAACGTCCAAAAAAAATTAATAAACAAAAATTGTTCACTCAAAAAAGTTAGACAAATTTTTTATTAATTATTTTTTAATAGGATGCGTATTTTTTGTTTGAATCGTAAAAAGTAACCTTGAAAATAAAAAAAATAAACTTTTTTGGAAAAACGACACAAAGTGCAATAAAATGTTAATTACATAATTTTTTCCATTGGAGGCGCACTTACTTTTAATTATAAAAACAAGACAATTTATTGAAATGATACATTATGCACGGTAGCTGAGAATTAAAATAAGTGCAAAACAAAGAATAAATATTAAAGTAATCATGAAAAATAAAATTTGTACATTATTTTGCAATATCTGAATCAACAGTCCCAAAAAGAGGTAGAGAAATAAATATAATATTCATTTAATAATATAAAGAGAATTCACGATCACCAAATTACACATTGGGCAGATTTTTTCCCCTGTTTTCAAGGAACTTCCCTTTCTTCTCATTTTTTCAGTAAATGCGAACTGAATTCACAGAACCCAATAATAATATCGCTGCAAATTACTATGGGTGTATTCACTATGGATATAATTATATTTGTGCCCATTTCGTGAGCACTTTGCTTCCTCATAAGTATCAAAAAATTTGTTATAATCATAGAGGGACGTTTTTCTCTGAGAAAAAGGGAAAATTGAAAGCTTCAATATTTTTCAAACTTATGTTTCTGTATTACCGACAATATTATTTTCAGAAAATCAGAGATCCCATAAAAATGCCAATCGGTGTTTTCTGTTACAATGAACAACTTTTTAACTTACGGTAGTATTGTATTCCAAATGTTACCAAAATTTTTTTTTTCATATAAGCAGTGTAACCTTTTTTGTAAACTTTCCAAATCGCTTTTGATTGATCAAGAAAGGTCATCGTAAGTTCGTCAATAGGTCAATCCACGCGTCTCGAAGAGGCGAACAATTACAATCAAATACATTACTGTTCTATTTCCAATATAGAAATCTACCCGCTGTGCAGGAACGATGTTTTACATAAATATGGTTCTTTATTCATTTTCTATACGTGACCCATTCATCTAACCAAATTTCTTTTACGACTATCAATGAGTGTTTCGTCTATACCATATTCTTTAAGAATTCACTCTTACTCACTTTTCCCATTAGCGTTTTACCGCATACGTTTTTCAGGAATTGTACACCAATCTTGTTCACCTTTCTCCTAACCTTTTCTTGGCAAGTCCAGGATTCGCTGCTAAACGAGTACAACACAGTAGGTACAGGCACGGAATTGTGCTATCGTCCGGGGAAGGAGAAATGCGTGGGTAACTGCTGCCTAGGGTTATTTTCTTGTACCTGACAATAGAAAAGTCGACCTGAACGATGGTGTAGCTTGTATTTCTTTTTGCTTTAGACGGCGGTATATATTTTCGTTTTTTGCTTTATTCGTCATATTTTTACTTCTAAGTAGTATAATAGCACCTTTAATACCTACAATCACTTTATCCACGTTCATACATCTTAATATTTCACCATTTAGCCTCCCGTTGGTAGAAAATGGACTTCCACGGTATATGAAATCTTCGACCTGCTCAATCTTCCTTTCGCTTAGATTAATGTTACATACAGTTTTCTTATTTCCTCTTTGGAACAATAGCAATCTCTGTTTTATTTATGTTATTCTGTAAACCTATACTATTCGCGCCAACATTCAGTCTGCTCAACATTCTTTGGAGATTATCATATGGTAAATAAAAAAGATGCACTACTATTGCCTGAAAAAGGTGCTTTGTTCCTACGGGTATATTAAACGATCTCACTGCAAAATCACAGCCTATAGTAAAGCTCATGATTCACCTTACGAGTGTAATAAAAAAACTAATAAAATTGTATTAATAAAAGCACTCAGTTTCTCATCGTTTCTGGAATAGCGGTCTTAATACCAAAACATTCCACATAATGGCATCCAAATAACTTGAACCACACAGGCTGTAGGGAAACAAAGAATTCATTTCCGTGCCTTATCATCCTTGGATTTATAGAAAACTGAAGGTATAGATAAACAGGACGATACAATTCCACGCGATATATGCTACCCGAATTCCCAGAAGCACACAGCTTGCGGACCCGAACTTTCATAGCCCAGCACAGAACGATGTGCTTCTTGAATCGGGTCCCACATTGTCTATGTTTTGTTTTGGAAAAATCGATCTATCTCGACAGGGTCATGACTTGCTCGCTCAAAAGTCATGGCCTTGCCTTTTTGACCTTCAATCGTCAAGGACAGGAAGGTACAGGTAACCGATAATCGGGCGTAGTGAAGCCAAAGGTGCGTTCCTTCGCCTTTTCATCCTTGGATCGATGAGGACAAGCAAGAAAATTCCACGCGATGTGGACCCGATCGTCCATAGACCAGTACCGATCCATATGCTTTTTGGCTCGGGTCCCGCATTACCTAGGGTTTGCGTTGGAAAAATCGATCTATCTCGACAGGCTTATGACTGGCTGGCTCAAAAGCCATGGCCTTGGCCTTTTATCCTTCAATCAATAAGGGGAGGACGGTACAAGTAATCGGGACTCCACTTTCGCTTCTAGCTTGTAACTCAAAACTCAATTAGGATGGTTCTAGGTGGTAACACTGCCTCTCTATCTGTCAGAACTTCACACTCAGTTAAATGTAGATTTCAGGCCACAATCTGATTTGTCAAATTGAGGAAGTGGAAGCTGGTTTTGAACGGTTTCAGGTCTCCTCCGGGGCAGTCGCGTGCGAGTAGCATTTCCAAACACACCGGTATTTCAGCTATTAAATATCCAGAGTTGGATTCCTATACATACTTCAACTGGATGACAAGATAAGGAAGAGGTAGCAACCAAGTTCAATGAAATACATATTCGTACTTGGTGCATATGTAACTTTAGTCACAAATGGATTAAAGAGGACGTAAGGATACAAGCTCCTCCCGGAGGGTGTTTTTCCACGAAGTGATTCTTTCCGGTCGGGTTGTGTGATTGTTCCTATTTTCGGCTTAAAATATTCAGAAGGTGTCCCCGCAAAACCATCAGCATAAAACGGGATGGCTTTCATTCCATCACAATCAGGTAGCTTTCAAAATAAAAGTTCACAGTACTTTTACTCAAATCAAAGTTACCAGATCTACGTCTACTTATCCAACAAATTCTTTCAGAAAGTTCGACTTTAATACAATTTTAGCTAAAAGAGTACGCACATGTTTAAATATATTCTTCTAAAAATTAAGCTTCAATTTAATTAATTGAAAAATCAATAAATTTCTAAAATAAAATTTTTTTAAAAAGATAGTCATTTACGGGATACTGGAAAGTACGTTGAATATTTAGAAAAAAGAAGCAACCATGTATCTCCGACCATTTGACACTTATCATGCATTAATTCAAATATCTTAGATTAATCATTTGAATAATGTAGATACATTGCCCCCAAAACCCAAAGAAAATGGCCATCTTCAAAAAAATGTTTCAACTCACACGAAGAACAGTGAAAAAAGATTGACATATGTGCTTAAACATTATTTTTCAACTTTTTTCAGATGAAAAATGACACTTTTTGTGCGAATGCCCATATCCGTATAAGTATAGTCATAAAGAAATAAGACTTCCGTTAATATGGTTTGAAAGGAGATTTTGATTTGTAAAAAGAGTAAGAAGGCATGGAAAAGACGAAATCATCTGCGATTTTATGTTATTTATTTTATTGATTTATTATTTTTTATTGTTTATGAATCATATAAGGTTTTTATATAGCTCGATAGATTCATTTCATCATAAAGAATAAAATGAATACTTTAACTATTGGTGTATTTCAAAAATTGAGGATTTTTTCGGTCATAAACGTTAAACGAATTGACAAATTTTGTGCATGGGTGAATATCAAAAAGTTAAAATAATTCGACTTTGGATTAAATGAAGAAAAGTATTTGAGAACATCAACTTATGCTCATTATTGTATGATTAAACTTTTTTCTATTTTATGACAATCTTTTGATATAAACCATTTACGATCATTTGCAAATCAAAATCATAATTAGATCTGCTTCTCGAGGCAGAAAATAAAAAAATTAAAATTACATTATTATTTTTCTTTATAATACAAATAACTAAACAAATACTCACTAGAACAAAATTATTCTTCTGGTTGGTTTTGTCGCGCCCTCAGTTTGAGTATAATTTTTGCAGAAGCGGACTGA
Organism: Andricus coriarius; assembly: GCA_932066315.1. NCBI lineage: Eukaryota > Metazoa > Arthropoda > Insecta > Hymenoptera > Cynipidae > Andricus > Andricus coriarius. The sequence continues at coordinate 19,812 of CAKNWT010319437.1, forward strand.
GGTTTAATATTATTTCAAACATTTCAGGGGATTTAAAAAAATTTTAACAGATTTAATAGGACTACAAAGAATTTTCCAAAGTACTTCAGGCATTAGGGTATTTTTAATGTTTTCAAAGATTTCGCCAAGTGTCAAAGGATTTTTATAGTATATCAATAGATATACAAATATTCTAAACATTTGATAATATTTCTATAAATTCCAAAGAACTGCACAGGATATATTGCAGGAGATGTCACTGTTTTTTAAAAATAGCATTCAATTTTAAAGAATATCCTTGAGTTAGCGTAGATTTAGCTGGATTTCATACAGGATTTATATGATGCTTGGATACTTGAAAAGATTTAAATGGATTTCAGAAAATCTTTATCATTTTCAAATATTTATAATAAATTTTAAGAAATTTAAATGGACTTTATAAGATTTCTGAGGATTTCAATCATTTTCAGCGATTTTAAAGACTCTCGATAAGGTATTTTAATGAATTTCCCAGGAGCTCAAAAGATTTCATTGGAATTCAAATATTTTAAGGTATTTTCAAAGATTTTATAATATTAGGATCGATATTAAAAATGATTTCAACGCATTTTAAATATTTTAAGGTTAAATTAAATAAAAATTTTTTTATGTATTTAAATCAATTTCAAGGAATTTTTAATAGGAGGTATTGAAAAAATTTGATTTGGTTTGAAAGCAGTTCGTAGTATTTGGGAAGACATGAAACGATTTTATAGGACCTATAAAGTTTGAGGATATTTTAAAAAATTCCCAGGGATTTACAAAGAATTTCAACGGATTTTATCAGATTACTGAAGATTTCCATAATTTATTTTTATATTTATTTATCAAGGTTATGCGATTAGAAATACTTCTCATGTTGCAAAACAATATAATAAAAGTAAAATATTACTTTCAATTTCTTTTAAATGTTTTTTAAATCAAAAAAATAGGGAAATATCGATTATTTTTCGTTTCCAACTAACTACATTTTTTTCAAATAATTTTTGTGTTACCGAATGACAAGGATGTGCCATTTTTATCATTTTATTGAATATTTTTTGCCTGGATTTACCTATCAATTTAGTATATTACTGGTAAGAAGTACATGTTTTTATTAACATTTTCTTTATAAAGTCATATCCAAAATATGCTTCTTCTGATAAGAAAACCGTGTTCCCGGATGTCACCGAATTGTTGTTTGATCTTTTTCAGGTTTCTAAATAAGTCATTTTGGTCAAATAAAGTCACTTGAATATAATTAAATTTTAGCGGTTTAAAGTATATTGAAAAGTCTTCAATTATTCATCAATTTGAATGTGTCAACTAAACTTTTAAGCCATAAGATTAATGGAAAACTGCTTTATTATTGGATAATATAAAAACTCTTTGCTTTGTATTTCTGCAATTAATTATATGAAAATGTGCATGCATTTAACAGTTAGATATTAGGCTTTCTTTTAAAAGATATAAAGTCATTTGAAAAAGGTACTCAGGGACACATTGTCGGTTGACATTTACTCATATTTAATCAAATTTTTTTTGATTTAGAATGAATTAAAACTAATTCTGACATAGTTTATTGTAAGGAAAAATAGTCTTAATGAAACTCTGTCATTCAAAAAAATTGTTCCTCTAAAGAGAAGCGTATAATATTCTAGGGGCATGACATTGTCAACTTTTTGATTTTCACCCATATATCATAATTTTATTTGGCCACATAGGCCTGCTAAATACATCAATCGATTTGCCGCATTATAACAAAATAATTAAGTACTTACAATATTGTTATATTTCCAAAATGATAATAGTTCTTCTCACACAAAATATTTGAAAAATTAATAAGTCTGTACATGTCATAAATTCATTTGGTCCTAGAATGTTTCTAATCGGGTCGATTCATTTGGTCAAAATTAAAAAATTTAGTACTCATCATGTTACTATATTCCTAATATTAAAATAAATAAATTACCTATAACCGTCTGCATACGATAAGAAAATTACAGATATATTATACCTACTTGAGTTTTAGAATGTTATTTAGATTTGTGCTTTGTGCTTCTGTGCCAGTAAATACGATATACACAAAGGTATCTGTCTGGCTGTATGTCTGTCTGTATCCTGCAGGTACGATAATTTTCGAAAGACTCATCGCATTGAATTTAGCTTTGGCACACTTTTTTAGGCCTGAAAAGAAATGACCAGTTCGTTAAGCAGTCAAAAAGATCTAAAAATTTACTTGAGACCATTTTTTTATAAGACTTTTAGTTCTTGTTATAATCGCGATAACGCTTTAAAAAAATAATTCCATTTACCAGAAAAACTATGTGAAAAACGAAAAAACTTTAACATGAAAAACTATTACCCTCAAAAAGATATAAAAAATAATTTTAGACCATTTCCTAATAAGACGTATAGTCTTTGTTTTAATTGTGATAAGGCTTTAAAAAAATATATTTTCGGCTCAAAATATGCGACATTAAAAAAGTGCAGAAACACAATTGTTTGTTTTAAGCAAAGCTACAAAACCGCGTTTAACCTTTTCCTGATAGAATTCACAGTTTCTCTTTTAAACATCGAAACTCCTATTGACAAATCCAAAATTTAAATTTTCAGCCTAACGATTATCGCAAAGGAAATTAAAATTAATTATAATGAAAATTGAGCAAAAGCCAGATCAGAAAATATTTACAAGGTTGTGTATAAAGATACAATGAATTATCGCGATTGCGTAATTTACTAGAAAATTATATGAATACATATAAAATATCGAGCGCGAAGCACGACTATTATAATGAAAATCCTCAATCAAAATAAATTTCTTTTTAATCTAAAATGGAAACAAATATAATGAACTCCTTAAAAGAAGAGATTCCGACAGTTTAGTAACATTTGCGCGAGGCAAATGCATTATCGAGCACAAAGCGCGAGATCCGATAAACGAGCGCATTAGCTGCGCTTAAAATAGCGAGCGAAGCGCGCAGTAACAATATTCCCGCGCAGCAAGCACATTTTTTTGTAATCATTTCATAAAAATTCGCAGCTATGCAGGCATTTTCTACTAAATTTTGCCTAAAAATCGCGGTAAAATCGCGCAAAGAAAACCCACAACACAGAACACCCTACCGTGTTCTATCGGAATAGGGTACAGTTTCTTGCAGAAAATAAAGATGTTGAGGAATAAGAGGCGGTAGGCCGTAGCTGTTGAAGTACGTTCTGTGGCCATATCGGTCAATATAAACCGCAACCCAGTGCGATCCTTTTTTACTATGTGGATCCGTATTGCAAGTTAAAGCAGCTGATCTCATCCACACCTTCGGTATCCGATCCGCAGGGAATACAGTAAAAATCTCGGGATAAATTTTGTTGCAGCTAATTTCAAGATGGGGTACCATCTCGCTGGGAGATGGGTCACGAAACTATTGTTTATTGTTTTTGCCGCAAAACTGTAAAAACAATTGACAGCAAGTGACGTTTCGTACCCCAAGTCCGAGGGAAACGATACCTTGTGAAATGGTACCATTCACACTACCAAGTCTAATTTTTGTTGCAGCGAAATCGTACCCTGAAATTAGTGTTAGATTCATACTTTGTTTTTTCTGTGAATACGCCATTCGCATGATGCGGAATTACTTGAAGTAATCGAAGTATCTTTAGGCTGTCCTTCTCTATTTCGAGGACTGCCAAGTTAGGGCAAATCTGGCCTCAGTCGTGGTTCGATTGATTTTTTTTACCAAACATATATATGTTTTCAGCGACCAGCCTCATTGTCACCGTCGACGCTTGATTGGCAATTTCAGAATAGTCTTTTGTTTTCGGTGTAATCTAAATGCAACGTGTGGTACCGCAAAGCGGTATTTCTTCTCATCTTTGACTTTGAAGCCAGATTTTAAGTTTAGTTGCATTATTGACAGCACTTTACTCGTTTCTAGTTTACAAAAGTAGGACAGGTTCATTCTTCCAGGTTGACAATATGTCTTCTCATAATATTTTGCAAAAGTGCTGCCTTTTGTCGGCTGCGGGTATAGATTTGACCAGCCGTGATAATGTCACGTGAGTCAGTTATTTTGTTGTTACGCAGTGCCAGAGATCCGAGACCACTTCTTTTGTAATAAACTTATTTTCAAGGTTACAAAAGCCTCGAATATCATTGAAGTAGTCCATTATCTTTTTTGCACAATAAGAGTCTTGCTAATGATGAGCCTGAAGCAGACGGCGGCAACAAAGAGCTGCGTTCCGCGTACATTGAGAAGTCTCGTAACGAAACGGCAGACTTTAAACGCTATATTGGACGAAGAAAGATAATGACGTATGCTGAAGATTTTTTCCCATCATTTTTTCAATGTTCGCACACACGGAAAAAATAAGTTTTATAACATTTATGGATCTAATTCAAGAATAGCGGATATTGAAGACAGTTTAGTGGAAGTCAGAAAAGTCTGGCTATACAATGTGATAAACTTATTTTACTAAATGTATAGAACGTTTTAATTGTATTTTAAATCCGAGGCGATATAACACGTACTGGCATTTATTACAAACCTACAAACTTATTTTCACTTATACACAATCAGATGCTTTAATGCTTTAAAAAATCTTTACTAATCGCTGAAGATTCGAAACCCTACAAAATCTACCTAACCATAAATCTAACTCACGTCCCACCGCATGCTCTAACCAACTGAGCTATCGAATCAACTGATGGGAGCAGTTTTTTGCCAAATTGTATATATGGCGTGTAGAAAATATTTGAAAGACTATTTTCTCGAAAAAAATGAAAAGGTGAATCAGATTTTTTAAACTAATACTCAGAAAATGAGCTAAGAATAAAAAAATTATTAAACGAAACTAAAATTTACAATTGGCGGTCTCTAAATTTGTTTCCAGAAAGATAATAAGTCTTCAAATCTGTTACTATCGACTTTCACATATAGGAAGCAAAACATATACACTTGCGCATGAAGTATTTTCCGAATGGTTTCGAATTTTACGGAACTGCATTCTCCATATCATCCAATGAAGTGCTTTACAAAAATACCCAGTGTCTGCAAATTATTTGCTTCGAATCTTTCGAAGACTTTTTACCGATTTATTCCACAAAAATTATCTAACTTTTTTCTTCGAAGCTCCCTTTACAAATTACGACACTTTTTTATAATTACACTTGAATAATTTTACAGTTTTCCTTTAATGTTTTGGAAATTATATAAAACTCTGCTGTTCAGTTATCGCTTATATCCGCTGCTCTTGAATTAGTTCCATAAAATTTATAAAACTTATTTTTTACGTGTAGATGCATTTTCGAGAGATAACGACGGAAATTTAAAATGGTACTTATTTCCTGTCCAAACCTGTCCTGATATCTATCAGTATGATCATCAAATATTGACTTTGTCAATTTCTGAATATTTCTAACAGTTTATTTTAAATTGCTAATAATCATCTCGTGAATCTACACTTTCTATACCGCTACTACCATGTAAGATACCGCAGTACCCAATAACGTCCTTTTAGTTCAAATTAAATTCCAAAGCAGAATTTTTTATATAATGGTGAGTCAAATCATTGCATACAATTAATACGAAAATGAGTAATTGTTCATATGTTTCTTATCTGCCCAGGAAGGCACACGTGCACTCCATTGTACTACGAAAACTGAAGTGACAGTCATAATATATTGAAAACGTTTAATGTAGCAGTCAGTTGTTATTATTGAATACTTTGTTACATTATATTATCGATTCTCAGGGCACGTGGGTCATCTGTACTGGACACCTTCATTCTACTTGATTTTCGTTATATTTGTGTCTAAAAACGAAATGAAATTTTAATCAAATTTTTCTTCAAGCAAAAGTAATGGTAAATACAGATAATCTCATTTTTATTCTAAACATGGAGCAAATTTCGGAGCATTATTCAGCATATACCGTAAAAAAGTGTTTAATTTTATTTTTTATACGAAAGAATGCTTACTCATCAATTGTTCACACTGCCTTGACTCATCTTCAGATAAGAAATTATGCTTTAGAATTTAATGTAAAATCAATGGATATTGTTGGGCATTGAGGTATCTTGAATGGCATAGTATAGCGATAGAAAGTGTTAATTCACGAGTATATTATTAGGGACTTTAAATAAACTGTTATGAATATTCCTAAATTGACGAAGTCAACATTTGATGATCATACTGATCGACATCAGGTCAGGTTTGGGCAGGTAATGAGTACCCTTTTACACTCTCGCAATTGACTTTTGAAAATGCAAATATGTCAATATTAGCTAAAAACGGTGAAAAACAATCTTTACCATATGTTATAATATATGCGTCTTTCTTTAAGCCCACCAACCAAGTTTCATTTCGTCCAAAGTAGCCTTACGAGTCGAAAGTTTCGTTACGTGGTTTGTCGTTTGTGCGCGGCACACAGCTCTTTGTCGCCGCCACGGCGTCTTATTTTAAAGCCGTCTTCTTCAAACTCATCATCTGCAAGACTTTTAATGTGCGACAAGTATTATGAACTACATGAATGATATCAAAGGCTTCTTCGACCTTGAAAATATGTTAATTTCAAAAGAAGAAGTCGTCATTGGAATGGATCGTAACTATATCGAACATTGGATAGCTGCTCGAATTTCTGTAGCGCTGCGATACAAGAAAATAACATACCTTTTATTTTCACCGCATCGAGTGGTTTGAGGAAGACACTCCTACGAAGTTTCTGCATACGAATCTTCGTGATATCGAAAAATCAGAAGCTCAAATATGTACCTGCAGCCAGGAAAAACCTGCACCATTCCAATATATT
>CAKNWT010319438.1:10764-26819 GCA_932066315.1 Andricus coriarius
TGTCGGTAACAGGAAACTTTCAAAGAATTATAATAAATTCTTTCTTAACAAATCATCTTCATGTCAACAAATTCACTACGTTCCTGTTCCCTCTTCCTTTCTTACCGACGTCTAGAGCGTTCGAGGGTTCGTGACCGTACTAAATAAAAAAATTCTAGAACGATGCCAAACGCCTTTCCATTCCCCTGAATCATTTCGTCAAACCGATTTCAAAGCAAGTTCAAAAATTATAAAATAGTAACAGGTAACAGGAAACACTCAAAGAATTATAATAAATTCTTTCTCAAGATATCATCTTCGTGCAAACCACTACGTTCTTGTTCCCTCTTCCTTTCTTACCGACATCTAGAGCATTCAAAGGCTCGTGACCGTGCTGAACAAAAAAATTCTAGATTCATGTTCAAAGCTATACTACTGCCCAAAATCATTTTCTGAAACCGATTTCAAAGGAAATTTTTAATTTATTAAATTAATCCAGCCTCAAACCCTGGAGCGCTCTTGATGTCGGTAAATGTCGGTAACAGAAATCTTTCAAAAAAATTATAATAAATTCTTTCTCAAGAAATCATTTTCATGTCAACAAACTCACTACTTTCATGTTCCTTCTTCCTTTATTACCGACATCTAGAGCATTTGAGGGTTCGCATCCGTGCTAAATAAAAAAATTCTAGAACGATGACTAACGCCATTTTATTCCCGTGAATCTTTTTGTCAAACCGATTTCAAAGCAAGTTCAGCATTTCTAAAATTAGCCCAGACACAAACCCTCGAACGCTCTTGATGTCGGTAAATGTCGGTAACAGGAAACTTTAAAAAATTATAATAAATTCTTTCTCAAGAAATCATCTTCATGCAAACTACTACGTTCTTGTTCCCTCTTTCTTTCTTACCGACATCTAGGGCATTCGAGGGCTCCTGACCGTGCTAAAAAAATTTCTAGATTCATGCTGACAGCTATTCTACTGCCCAAAATCATTTTGTGAAACCAATTTCAAAGCAAGTTTAAAATTTATTAAATTAATCCAGTCTCAAAACCTCGAGCGCTCTTGATGTCGGTAAATGTCGTTAACAGAAATCTTGAAAAAAATTATAATGAATTCATCCTTAAGGAGTCATCTTCATGCCAAAAAATTCACTACATTCCTGTTCCCTCTTCCTTCCTTACCGACATCTAGAGCATTCGAGGGTTCGTGACCGTACTAAATAGAAAAATTCTATATTGGTGCTCAAGGCCATTCTACTGCCCAGAATCGAATATCAAACACATTTTAAAGCAAATTTAGCGCGGACTCAAATCCTCGAACGCTCTCGATGTCGATAAATTTCGGTAACAGTAATCATTAACAAATTTCTGATTAATTCGTCTTGAAGGAATCATCTTCTTGTCATCATCTTTACTACAGTCCTTCTATCTCTTCCTTTCTTACCGACATCTAGCATTTGAGGGTTTTCGTCCGTAATAAATAAAAAAATCGTATATGATACTGACAGCCCTTTTAATACTCTGAATCGTCTTTCAACCCGATTTAGATTTGGATTTGTTTTTTTAATCGAAGCTATTTAAATTTTCAACAAAATTGTGTGTTTGGATTTTTCATACAAAATTTGGGTAATTTTTTATTTAGCAACAAAGTTAACATTTTTTTAAGCTTTTCAGAAGTACCACTTTTTTAATTTTCAGATTGATCAAATAAGGTCTTATATCAGTGCTAAAACTATCTATAAATAATTTAAAGTGAAAAAAATACTTTAAAAAAATAGATTATCACGTTATAAAGAAATTAATGGAGAAAAGTTATTTTTTGGGATTGGAACTCTTTAGCTCGTTGAAATCCAGAATTTTTGTATAGAATATGAAAGAAATTAATATTTAATGACGATTGTTTGAAAATAGATGCTATTTGCTAATTTGATAAACATTTTTATTTAAACAAATTCACAGTTTGGATATTTTTGAATGAATAGAAATTCAATAAATTTTCATTTTTTTACGGAATCAACTGAGAATGTCTTTTCGATCACTCTTTGGCATGAAGCTTTACAAAGTCACAAAAATTAATAATTATTGAAACAATTTTTAAAAATAAATTTAGAATTTGGCTATTTCTGAACGAATAGGCTAAATCTTATTTTACCATATCGACTACCCAGTGGGCACAAATGTCCAGAAACGTTATTAGAACGTTCTAAAAACGTCCTAAGTCAGTCCAAATAACGTTCCTTGGACATACAATGTTCCAGAGACGTTTTAAGGACGTACTTGGAACATGAAACGTTTTTATAACATCATTTGGTCTGACTTAGGACAGTTTTTGAAACGTCCAAATAACGTCTTTTGTCTTGTACGTCCAAGAAACGTTTTTAGGACGTTCTAATTATGTTCTTAAATTTGGTGCCCACTGGGTAAGAATGTTTTTCCGATGATTCTTGGCTATGATTTTTTTAAAGTGACAAAGTTGTTAAACATTTAAACAATATTTGTCAACAAATTGATGGTTTAGCGATTTTTAAAATTGACCGCAGTTTTAAATTTATTAAGTAATATTTATAAGCAAATTCAGAGTTTGGCTATTGTTCAACGAATATGCTCAATATCATTCACGTAATCGAATAAGAATGTCTTTCGAATGACTCTTTGTTATAATTTTATTTTTTATAAAAATTGTCCTAATAATTATTTATTGTTGTAAATTTGGAAATTATCATAGAAAGAGTCATCAAAAAGACATTCTTAGTTGATTTTGTAAAAAATTGAGACTATTCGTTGAAAAATAGCGAAATTTTGAATTTGCTTATGAAAATTGTTTAAATAATTAACAGTTCTTATACATTTTTATAGTATCATAGCGAAGAATCAATGGAAAGACACTCTTAGTAGATGCCCTGAAAGAAAACTGAGCTTATTCGTTGAAAAATAGCCAAACCATGAATTTATTTATGAAAATTGTTAATATAATTAAGGATTCTTATAAATTTTCAAAATATCATAGCAAAGAGTCATCGGAAAGACATTTTAAGTTGATTTTGTGAAAAAATTGAGACTATTCGTTGCAAAATAGCGAAACTCTGAAATTGGTTACAAAAATTGTTTAAATAATTAATAATTTTTATAAATTTTCAAAATATTATAGCGGAGATTCATTGAAAAGACATTTTTAGTTGATTCACTAAAAAAATAAGCCTATTTTTTTAAAAATAACCAAACCCTGAATTTGTATATGAAAATTGTTTAAATAATTAACAATTCTTGTAAATTTGCAAAGCATCATACCAAAAAATGACCGAAAAGACATTTTTCGTTGATATCGTACAAAAATGAGACTATTCGTTGAAAAATAGTCAAGCTCTGCATTTGTTTATGAAAATTGTTTAAATAATTAATAATTTTTATACATTTTCAAAATATTATTGCGAAGAGTCATCGGTAAGACATTCTTACTTGGTTTTCTCAAAAAATTGAGCCTATTCCTTGAAAAATAACAAAAATCTGAATTTGTTTATGAGATTTGTTTAAATAATTAATAATCCTCCTGAATTTGCAAAGCATCATGCCAAAGAGTGATCGGAAAGATATTCTTAATTGATTCCTAAAAAAAGTGAGCCTATTTATTGAATGATATCCAAACTGTGAATTTGTTTATGAAAATTGTTTAAATCATCACTAATTATTTCTTGTACATTTGCAAAGCGTTGTAGCAAAAAGTGATTGAAAAGACATTCTTCGTTGATTCCGTAAAAAATTGAGACTATTCGTTGAAAAATAGCCAAACTCTGAATTTGTTTATAGAAAATTGTTTAAATAATTAATAATTCTCATAAATGTTTCAAATATCCTAGCGAAGAGTCATCAGACAGACATTCTTAGTTTATTCCTTTAAAAAATCAGTGTATTCTTAGAAATACAGCCAAAATCCGCAAATCGTTAATGAAAATTGTTTAAATAATTAACAATTCTTATAAATTTTTAAAATATTATAGCGCAAGGTCACCGGAAAGACATTCTTAATTAATTTATTATTTTTATTTTTGATTTATTATTTATTTTTCAAAAAATTGAGTCTAATCGTTGAAAATAGCCAAACTTTGAATTTGTTTTTAGAAAATGGACCCGAAAGATAGATTTTCTTCATTAAGTTTTTTAATTGTTCACACTGAAAATTATTTGTGGATAGTTTTAGCAGAGATATTACTAGACCTTTTTTAATAAATCTGAAAATCCTAAAAAAAGATGTTTCTGAAAATTAACAACAAAATGTCAACTTTGTTGCCAAATAAAAAACGCAAATTTTGTAGCATTTTTTGTGCAGACACAAACCCTCGAACGCTCTCGATGACGGTAAGCGAAAATAAGAGGAATCTTAAAAAACTTACAATGTCTTCCTCTTCAAGGAATCATCTCTTTTTCATCATCTTCACTACATTAGTACATTCCTTTTCTTCTTTCTGGCTTACCGACATCTAGCATTTGAGTGTTCGTGTCTCTTGTAAATAAAAAATAAACGAATATGATGCTGAAGGCCATTTTATACTATTCAGAATCTTCTTGGAAACTGATTTCAAAGCAGCTAAAACATTTCCCTCTAAATTTAGCCCGGACACAAACCCTCGAACGCGAATAATGTCTGTAGCGTCGGTAAGCGTCGGTAAGAGGAATCTATAAAAAATTCGAATATCTTCTTCAAGGAATCATCTGTTTGTCATCATCTTCACTACATTCCTTTCCGCTCTTTCTTTCTTACCGACATCTAGCATTTGAGGGTTCGCGTCTCTGGTAAATAAAAAAAAATGAATATGATGCTGAAGGCCACTCTAGTATTCAGAATATTCTTTAAAAACGATTTCAAAGCAACTGACACATTTCCCTCTAAATTTAGCCCGGACACAAACCCTCGAATGCTCTCGATGTCGGTAAGCATCGGTAAGAGGAATCTTTAAAAAAATTTTCACTACATTCCTTTCCGCTCTTTCTTTCTTACCGACATCTAGTAGTTGAGGGTTCGCGTTTCTGGTAAATAAAAAAAATCGAATATGATGATGAAGTCCACTCTACTATTTAGAATCTTCTTGAAAACCGATTTCAAAGCAACTAACACATTTCTCTTTAAATTTAGGCCGGACACAAACCTTTGAACGTTCTCTGTGTCGGTAAGCGTCGGCTAGAGGAATCTTTAAAAAATTCGAATATCTTCTTCAAGGAACCATCTCTATGTCATCATCTTCAGTACATTCTTTTCCGCTCTTTCTTTCTTACCGACATCTAGAACTACGGAAAATTGCCGAATTATAAAATTCCCGAATTAACTTAAAAAAATTAAAATTAAAGTTTAAAAACATTATTTTTTTAATTTAAAATAATAATAATTGTATAAAAATTCTATAAGAAATTAATTTAAAAACACTTATCGATCATATGGCCAAATGGGCCAAACTATGTTGGTAAGCGTCGGTAAGAGGAATCTGAAAGAAATTCTAATATCTTCCTCTTTAAGGCCATTGTGTCGAGTGGGTCACGTGACCAGTTTCCTACCTTACCGATACTTTCTTTATTTGTAAACTTATTTTCACACGAATAGCCACATCGGGTTGAAAATTTGGGATAATAAATAAAAAGCACTACGAAACGCGGCTCTGGTCCTAAATTTGTATAATTAAGAAAAAAGCAAAAAAAAAAAATTATTTACAAAAAAAAACTATTTTCATAATTATAAAAACTTAGGACCAGAGACGCATTTCTTAATGCTTCTTATTTATTATCCAAAATTTTCAACTCGATGTGGCTATTCGTGTGAAAATAAGTTTACAAATAAAAAAAGTGTCGGTAAGGTAGGAAGCCGGTCACGTGACCCACTCGTCACATGGCCTTAAAGAATTATCTTCTTGTCTTCAAGATTGGCGTCTGTGGTAAATACAAAAAAACTAATATGGTGCTGAAGGCCATTTTACTATTCAGAATGTTTTTGAACCCCGATTTCAAAGCAACTGACATATTTCCCATTAAATTTAGCCGAGACACAAACCCTCGAACGCCCTCGATGTCGGTAAGCGTCGGTAAACGGGATCCTTAAGAAATTCTAATCTATTCCTGTTCAAGGAATCATCTTCTTGTCAACATCTTCACTACATCCCTTTTCTTTCTTCACGTAAATGTTTTCTATTTCCGAAAGTGTCTTCCCCTTGGTTTCCGGCAGGAAAAATGCCACGAAGAAAGTGCCAAGGAGTGAGAAGAGGGCGTAGAAAAAAAAGATGCCATGTTTTCCCATGATGCTGAGCATATCTGGGTAGGCTTTGACGGTAGCGAAACTGAAGATATAGGCAATACAGGTGGTCATGCCGGAGAGGACGTCCTTGACCTTGGACGGGTAGAGCTCACCCAACATGGCGAAAGGTAGGACCAGGAAGCCAAGAGTGCTCATGAATATGTAAGTCATGAGACAGACCACTGGAAGCATGCCTCCTTCTCCCACGTGACCACGGTCTTTAAGAAACAGGTAGAGAGCGAGAGAACCAATGGAGAGAGTCATCCCGGCACCGGAAATTATCGAGAGCGGTCGTCGGCCAAAACGCCGTGATGCCCAGGCGACGAGGAGTGCACCTATCAGGCGCATTACCCCGATCAGTATCGCTCCCACGTGGTCGTTTATCGTGATTCCTGAGTCTTTCGAAATTTTCACGGCGTAGTAGACTACAGCAAAAATTCCGGAAAATTGTTGGAAGAAGAAGTAGCTCAGCAGAACGGAAAAAGGGATCAGGGATGAGCGACGAAGAAGGTGCTTTAGTAGGTTCCTCTTCTTGGGCTGATGATTCATCTGAAAAAGATATTTAGAATAGTTGATTATGCACCAAGGGGGATAAGTGGGACTTTTTTGTGGAATAGAGAAAAAGTACGCGAGTCTGAAAAAGTCCCCTTCCCCGTGGTGCATACGATATTTTTTATAACAAATGCATGATTTCAGAAGGGTTTTATAACACATGCTTGCTTTCTGCTCATATGGAAAAATGTTGGAAACTTTATTGTTATTTCATAATCAACTTAGGAAATTGTGGAAATTTGTGATAATTACGGAAATTTTTTTAATTTGGTAACTTGTTGGTAAATTTATGGTGGATTTATAAATTGCCAAAAAGTTTGAAGGTATTAATAAAATATAAACTTGGAGGAAGACTCCAAATTTTTCTTCCTTTTTTTCGACCGTTGTTATAAATAAATGTTTGGTAAAGAGTTTTCTTCGGATCGTGATATCGAAGAAAACCCCTTTATCAAAAAATTAACTTTGAAAATTCTTGAAACTTTGAAAATTAACAAAATTTATGGTAAGTCTGTCAACGCAATCAACTGATCGATCGAAACAATTAGAACACAGGCACGATTTCTGCTCATGTGAAGGTATTTTAGAAACTTTAGTTTTATTTTAATATGAATTTAAGACAATTTTTAAATTTTTAATATTTACAGAAATTTTGGAAATTTATCTGAAATTTAAAAATTACCAAAAATTTGTAAGGTTGTTAAAATTAGTAAAATTGGTAAAATTTATAAAAATAAAATAAAATTTGGCAAATTTGTAAAATTGGTAAAATTTGTGAAATTTGTACATCATTATGCCTCACCAAAAATTTGTAAAATTTTGAACATTTTTAAAATTTTGAATGTAGGGGAGATCACACTACAGCGGATAATGATCCTACAGTAGATAATCATTAATTAAAAATACTAATGTATGTTAAATAATCAATTAAATGTTATTAATAGTCAAGACACGATACGTGTTAATATGTTAAAATTATAAAGCATATTTTATTTATATTTGTGCTCATAATTAAGGAGTATCTATTGTAGGATCATTATCTACTGTGGGGTGGTCTCCTCTACCCTAAAATTGGTAAAATTGGTAAAATGGGCAAAATTGGGGAAATTGGAAAAATTTGTAAAATTTGTGAAATTTGCAAAATTGGTAAAATTGACAAAATTGGTAAAATTTGTAAAATTTGTATAAAAAAATGGTAAAATTGGTAAAAAATGTAAAAATGGTAAAAATGGCAAAAATGGTAAAAAAATTGAAATTAGTAAAAAAAAATTAAAAGTTTTTAAAATTTTGGATAAATACCGAATAGCAATTACAGAAATTTATGGCAAATTTATACATCATCAACAATTTTTTAAATTTCGAACATTTTTCAAATTCTGAATGTAGGGGAGACCACCCTACAGTGGATAACCATCCTGCAGTAGATAATTATTAATTAAAAATCCTAATGTATGTTAAATAATTAATTGAATGTAATTAATAGTCAAGACACGATACGTGTTAATATATTAAAATTATAAAGCATATTTTATTTATATTTGTGCTCATAATTAAGGATTATCTATTGTAGGATCATTATCTACTGTAGGGTGGTCTCCTCTACCTTAAAAGTTGGAAAATGAGTAGAATTGGTAACATTTTGAACCTTCAAATCCTCTCTCTTCCCCTACTTTCTATCCACTCATTTCGCTTACTCCCCTCCCCTCATTTTACCTTACTCCCCCTACTTCTCCTCCCCTAATTTCCATGCACTTCCCCTACTTCCCTTCGCCTCATTTCCCCGCATTTCGCAATTTTAGATTACGTTAGCGTTTTACACCATATTACCTTCCCCTACTTTCCTTCCCCTAATTTCTCCTACTTCCCCTCCACTCACTTTTCTCAATTACCCTCACTTCCCCTCATTTTCGCTTACTACCCCTACTCATCCTTCCCTACTTTCCCCACACTTCCCTACCTCCCTTCCCCTCATTTCCCCGCACTTCTCCTACTCCCCTTACCCTCATTTCCGTTACTTTCCCTCCAATCACTTCCCCTATTCCACCCTCATTTTCCTTACTCCTCCTCCATTCACTTTCCCAACTCTCCTCACATCTTCCCGAATTTCCCCTACTTGACTTCCCCTCATTTCTCCTACTTCCCCTCCACTTATTTTCCTCACTTTCCTTCATTCCCCTCACTTGCCCTTATTTTCGCTTACCAGCCCTACTCATCCTCTCATAATTTCCCCGCACTTCTCCTACTTCCCTTCTTCTCATTTTCCCGCACTTCTCTTACTTTTCTTACCCTTATTTCCGTTATTTTCCCTCCACTCACTTCCCCTGCTCGCCCCTCATTTTCCTTACTCCCCCTCCACTCACTTCCCCAACTCTCCCCTCATCTTCCCGAATTTCCCCTACTTTACTTCCCATAATTTCCCCTACTTCTCCTCCACTCACTTCCCTCAATTTCCCTCACTTGCCCTCATTTTTGCTTACTACCCCTACTCATCCTTCCCTAATTTCCCTGCACTTCCCTTCCCCTCATTTTCCCGCACTTCACCTACTTCCTTTACCCTTATTTCCCTTACTTCCCCTCCACTCACTTCCCCTGCTCCCCTTCATTTTTCTTACTTTTCCTCTAGTCACTTCCCCAACTTTCCCCTCATTGCTCCTTACATCCACTACTTCCCCTTCGCTCATTTCTCCCACTTACAACCTCCTCATATCTCCTTACTTCCCCTGCTTCTTTTCCCCTTATTTCCTCTTATTTTCCCTACTCCCCTCTCCTAATTTCACCTTACTTCCCCTGCTTTCCTTCCCCTCATTTTTTCGCACTTCCCCCACTCGCCCCTCATTTCCCCTCATTGCTAGATGTCGGTAAATTTCGGTAACATACCTGAAGTTCGGCCTCAACTTCTGCAGGGAGGTCCCCTTCTTTCGGTACTCCGCGGTATTTTCTTAAAACTTTTGCAGCCTCCGGTATTCGACCTCTTTCTCGAAGCCATACTGGTGATTCTGGCATGAATATCAAAGTAAGACCAAATGCAACCAGGGGAGAAATTGCACAAAGGAGAGCCACCATTCTCCAGTTGTCCTAAAAGTACAATTTTGTGTTTTGTGTTAAAAAAATGAAAATTCCTATTACCGACATTTACCGACACCTTAGGCATTTCATGGTTTGTGTCCATGCTCATTTTTGTCACTTAGCACGGACACGAACCCTCTACGGCTCCAAGTGTCGGTAAATATCGATAACAGGAATCTACAATGATAATTTTTAGTAAAAACGATAAAATTGTAGGGAAATTATTACGAAAATGGGAAAGAAAGAAGTAAAGAAAGTTGTACCGGAAATATAAATCCAAATATATAGACGGTGAGAACGCCAGCAGCAATTGCAATACTTGTCCAGGTGACAACAGTACTTCTCCATTTTGGGGCAGCTACCTCTGCTGCATAAACTGTTGCTGGAACTGCTGCCAATCCAGTGGAAACTCCGGACAAAATTCTTCCTATAATTATTTGCTCCACGTTTGCGGAAAGATATATAGTCAGCCAGCCAACCAATGAGACCGCAGAAATTATTAAAAATGTTGATTTCCGTCCTCTTCTCAAAACAAAACTTGTGAGGAAACAGCCAAAGGGAATTGAAAATGCTGCTGCGCTAGCTGCAGAATAATACCATATTTTCAGTAATTATCAAGTTATAAAATCCTTTTTAAAAATAAAAAGAAAAGAGTTACAAACCGATCCAAGAGGCTTGATTGGCGTCTATTTTAAATTCACTATTTGGTGATTGAAGTGGTGGTAAGGCAACAGCACTGTAGCCAAAACCCATAGAAGGTCCCAAAACTGTCAGGTTTGCTAAACAGCACATCTGCAACTAAAATTATTTTTTTGTTCCTCACAATGTTCAAAAAAGTCTGATGTCTCTCTATATTACTATATTTCGCATTGCTCCATATTACCCTGTGTTCCATATTACCATATGTTCCATATTCCCCCATGTGCCAAGTTGCCCAATTTAAACAATTTTAGGTTATATTATCGTTTCACAACGGTAATGGGTATTTTTAATTACAAATTATCAGATTTCAAAGGTTAACATGTTATTAAGAAATTAGGTTTTTCGGTTTCAATCATGTTTTTCGACAGTTTAGCGTTTTACACCATATTACCCTGTGTTCCATATTTCCCCATGCGCCATATTTCTCCATGTGCCAAATTGCCTATTTTCAACTATTTTAGGTTATATTAGCGTTTCACAACGGTAATGAGTATTTTTAATTACAAATTATTAGATTTCAAAGGTTAACATGTTTTTAAGAAATTAGGTTTTTCGGTTTTGTTAGTGTTTTTTGCGAGCTTAGGGGTTTTAAAACAAAAACCACTATAATTTAAAGGTTCATAATCTTTTCACAATTTTAGATTACGTTAGCGTTTTACACCATATTACCCTATATTCCATATTCCCCCATGTGCTATATTTCTCCATGTGCCAAATTGCCTAATTTCAACAATTTAAGGTTATATTAGCGTTTTAAAACGCAAATATTTATTTTTAATTACAAGTTATTAGATTTCAAAGTTTAACATGTTTTCAAGAAATTAGTTTTTTCGGTTTTGTTAATGTTTTTTGACAGTTTAGCATTTCCAACAACAAAAAAACACTATAATTTAAAGGTTCATAATCTTTTAACAATTGTAGGATACGTTAGCGTTTTACACCATATTACCCCATGTGCCATATTTCTCCATGTGCCAAATTGCCTAATTTCAACAATTTTAGGTTATATTAGCGTTTCACAACGGTAATGGGTATTTTTAATTACAAATTTTTAGATTTCAAAGGTTAAGATGTTTTTAATAAATTGGGTTTTTCGGTTTTATTAGTGCTTTTTGACATTTTATGGGTTTTAAAACAAAAATCACTATAATTTAAAGGTTCATAATTTTTTAACAATTGCAGGTTACGTTAGCGTTTTATACCATATTACCCTATATTCTATATTCCCCCATGTGCTATATTTCTTCATGTGCCAAATTACCGAATTTCAACAATTTTAGGTTATATTAGCATTTCACAACGCAAATATTTATTTTTAATTACAAATTATTAGATTTCAAAGGTTAAACTGTTTTTGAGAAATTAGGCTCTTCGGTTTTGTTAGTGTTTTTTGACGGTTTTAGCGTTTTTAAAACAAAAATCACTATAATTGAAAGGTTCATAATCTTTTAACAATTGTAGGTTACGTTAGCGTTTTACACCATATTACCCTATATTCCATATTCCCCCATGTGCCATATTTCTCCATTTGCCAAATTGCCAAATTTCAACAATTTTAGGTTATATTAGCGTTTCACAACGGAAATGGGTATTTTTAATTACAAATTAGTAGATTTAAAAGGTTAAAATGTTTTTAAGAAATTAGGTTTTTCGGCTTTATTAGTGTTTTTTTTACAGTTAAGCGTTTTTAGAACAACAATCACTATAATTTAAAGGTTCATAATCTTTTAAGAATTTTAGGTTACTTTAACGTTTTACACCTAAAATTGATATTTTAAAACGAAAATAATTATAGTTTGAACAAGATTTGCAATTTTTGAAAATATTTAGGCTATTTTAACGCTTTTCACAACTTTAAAAAAAATCATACTTTAAAGATTTATAATTTTTTAACAATTTTATGTTACGTTTTACATAAAAATTTTTTATTTCAAAACAAAAATCATTATAATTTGAACAAAATTGAGGATCTTTTAACATTTATGGATTATGTTAGTGTTTCTCTTCGGATATTGGTATTTTTAATAAAAATTTTAATTTTAAAGAAAATTAATACTTTTCAACCATTTCAGGTTATTTTCGCGTCGTATACTAAAAATTTTAATTTTAAAACCAAAATATTCATCAAGATTCACCATTTTCAACCAGTTTAGGTTATTTTAGGATTTTACACCGGGAATTGGTATTATTATAATCACAAATTATTAGATTTCAAAGATTGAACATTTCCAATAAATTACGTTGTAGCGTAACAATTTACATTTAGCGGTTAAAAAAAAACAACAATTTATTAAATTTAAAAGGTTCATAATTTCTTAACAATTTTAGGATACGTTAGCGTTTTACATCAGAAATTGGTATTTAAAGTTCCAACAATAATTTTAGAAACTTTAAACATTAAAAATAATTTTTCTATAATAATATTTTTTATTGTATTTTTAATAAATAATATTTATAAAAATATTTCAACTGTTCAAATTCAGAAATTTTCTAGTTCGGATATTTTATAATTCGGCAATTTTCTGTCGGGAATTTTTAAATTCGGTAATATTATAAACTGTTTGGGAACTTTTTTAAAATAAATATTATTTATTAAAAATGCAATAATCAAATAATTTTATAAACAAAATTTTTTAATGATTAAAGTTTTTAAAAATTAATTTTTTGAATTTAAAATAACGATAATTGTATAAAAATTGTATAAGAAATTAATTTAAAAATACGTGAGTTGGGAATTTTATTATACCATTTTCCAAACAAACTTAGCAGGATTTAATTCAGCAGTGATTTATCTCGAAGTTTCTTTATATTTATTTATTTTTTTTAATAAACAATTCAAATTTTGAGAATATTTTTTGTAATTTCCTAAAAGTTCTATTCACATTTTTAAGTAAAATTGTTCATCCAGAAATGTTTTATTTTCAATTATTGTTATTTTAAATTCAAATAATAATCCAAAAAACTTCAAACATTAAAATAAATTTTTCTTTGATGAAAATATTTGATTATTTCATTTTTAATAAATATGTAATATTTCTTAAAAACAATTTTTTTAAATTATTTTTATTCGGGAATTTTCAAATTCGAGAATTTGATTTTTTGGGAATTTTCAGTCGTTTCTCCAAAACATTGTAAAACATTCTAAAACATTTTTTTAAATTCCAGAATATTTGCGAAAATTCAAGATAATTCTAAAATTTTTAGTGTTACAAATGCAGATAAAAATTACTGAATATTCTAGAAGATTTCGGAAAATTCCCGAATACAGAAGACATGTTTAATTCTAAAATTTTCATAAGAAGTCAAAAGCAATATTTATGTTTTATGCAATTTCATAATACCGCATGTAACTTTTTAAATTATGCAGATTTGCGAATCATAATCTAATGATTCATCATCTGAAAAAAAACTAGAGCTTAATGATAATTTATGGAAAGTACGATTCTAGAATGCCAATGACATCTGCGCAAGAAATCCAATCAAGCACTTATTATTACATAATTTTAATTACTGTCTCTTATCCTAATATTTATGCGCTATTTAAAAAAAAATTGTATTCTCATTCAAGATGTATTTATTTATATAAGGAAGCAAACTTTTATTGGTTGATAAAATGCAGTAATTATTTTTTAAGGAGATATTGTTGCTAAATGTATTACATTCTCATTAAATGATTAAATCATAAATTATTAATACTAAAAATAAAAAGTTACTAAGATGTATTTTTTTTCTGCACGTGCTTGGATTTATTTCCCGTTTTTCGTAACCAAGATGTCCATATATCTCGCAATATTGTCCGAATAAGGCGAAAATATCATTACGAAAGAAAAAAGAAGATGAAACAACTTAATCTCGTCAGAATATTTTGAAAGAGTGTGAAATCGAAGACATGTGCAAACATTGAGGAAGCGATTAATTAATTTTTTGTTGAAATTTGTTGCAAATCATAAAAAAGGATTTTTGAGGTAAACATTAAATATTAACAATAACGATTTTGTCTTGCAAAATAAGTCTTACGTGTTTGTTGATAACCCAAAGATTTTAATATCAATTGTCAAGAATTGCGATTATTTTGGCCAAAATAAGAACAGATTTTATCTAATCATTAGCGACCATCCATGAACATGTGTTATGAACCAATGATATCGGCCAACAAACAAATTGATGCAGCAATAAATTTTGAATCATCTCGAATCGACTTTTATTGATTAACGAGCACAGACACGATAAATTGTATGAATGATCAAGCCGTAAAGACTTGATTATTAATTAAAAGTATCAATTTTTAATTATCAACCCCTTTTTTTTGAGGAAAACTAATTTTTGTCATCAAATTTTATTAATTTATTTCAATAAATCTCTTTGAGAGATTAGAATCGTTCACAGTAAAGGACTTTTGAGTCTTGGTGAGATAAGAAATTAAGCATTCAAGGAATGATGACTGGTTTAAAATTTAATAACAATTTGAAAGAAAGAATTTAAAATTTTCAAAATTATAGTGCACAAAATGTTCAATTAAAAATCTTTACGTTAATACATTACTAATACTTTGAAAAACATTTAACAGTTTTAAATTACCCAATATTTTATATTTTTACCAAATTAACATTTGTTAATAAATCATAGCGCTAAATCCATCTATCCTTATATTAAAAAGCGCATGGCGCCATTTTCGATTATTTCTCGAACCATCTCGAAATTACTCGAAACAATTTTAAACTATTATTGTCCAGAAATTCGTATTTATGATTTGATGAAACTGTCGTTCCATTTTTCTATTTAAAATAAAACGCCTACAAACTTCAGGTTTACGACAAATTTAAGGTAATTTAAATAATAATCATTGGAACAACATTTTTAAATTTTTAATCTCTTTAATTTTCAATTTTTTCCTGGGAAAAATTTAACTTATTTTTAAATTTAAAAAATACGTTTCAAGCGAAAATTGACAAAAATGTGAAAACATTTTAAATTATTTCCTAAAATTTCGAAAAATAATATGGACGATTTTGAAGAGGAATTCTTTATTAGCAAGATTACAAAGTTTTATAAAAAATTCGATCAAGTCTTAAGAGACATTTACGAATTATCAAAATATTCCAAATTAATTTAAACTTGAGAACATGTCAAAGAAGTTAGAAAAACACTTACATTTTTTAATATTTGGACATGCAAATTTTGACGCTTCTAAGTGATTTTAAAAGTTTCCAGGATAATAAAGAAATTTCATTAAATTCCTGGGAAAATTTAAGCTGATTATTTAGAAAAATAAATTTCAAGAGAAAGTTGATATCAATTACAAAGTTTTCTAACAAAATTTGATCACGCTTAAGAGACATTTAGAAGTTTTAAAAAGAGTCACAATTAATTTAAAACTTTAAAAAAAATTTTAAAGTTGAAGAAATGTCAATTTTTGAATGTTTGGAAACAACCATTTTGAAGCTTCCTAAGCATTTTGAAAGGTTTCACGATAACAAGAAA
>CAKNWT010319440.1:0-11915 GCA_932066315.1 Andricus coriarius
TGGAAATAACGTTTTTTATAGTTATTGGCCTAATTTCAAGGTGAGTCTCTATAATATTTTGCGAAATTGTTAAGAAATTTTTAGAATTTTTCTCTTAGATTCTACCCTATTGTCCAACTTGGTGCAAGAAAGGCGCAAAATTTCAAATAAGGATTTTACTCACCACATCATTTAAAAAAATAAAATCTATAATATTTTTATAAATAGTAATAAAATTTATTAAAATATAAGTATTCATTTTTTTTAAATCGTCTATAAGCATTTACAGAGCGGATTCATTTCAAATCGGGGATAAAATATGTTGTTTCTCACAATTAGATTTATTTTTATGAAAAATTAAAATTCGCATGTTTTTGCAATAATTTGACGAGCTGCGAAAAAAGTTGTAAGAGCAAAGATTTTCCAACTGAAAACATATAAAAAAAAGTGTGTAAGAATTTTTCTCTATCTTGCTATTTTTTCGAAATTTTCGCTAAAATATTAATAAACTCGGCCATAATTGTATTTTTTTAAATAATACATTTTTTTAATATTTTGTAAAAAAATTTAGGGTGTAAATCTACAAGTTGAGAAAACATTGTTTACTAAATGTTATTGTTTTAAGATATATATATAATTATAATCGACTTTATTATCATTTTAGCGAAAATTTCGAAAAAAAATTTCGTACCTTGTCTCGTTATTGCAAAAAATGAAGATATTCATTTTTCATAAAAATAAATCCAAGTTTCTATTCTCCAAAACGCAGGTAAAGATAAACTATTCTGGGTAAATGCATTATTTAAGTACTAACATGAAAAAAATCAAGAAAAAATAAAACGATTAGTTTTCTTAGAAAATTTAGTTTAAAGATTTTCAGATAAACCGTTGATATTCTGTCAGTTTTTGATTTTTTTAAGTTTCTGGCAGATTTCGAAAATGAACGAAAAGATCTATTAGAATAAAGAAGAAAAAGTCAAATATTAATATTGGCCGGAAAATTTGAAAAAATTGAATAACAAACAAAATAGCGGCGATTTATCTGATAATTTTCAAATTCAATTATATAACAAATCCCATCGTTTTATTTTTTCTTGATTTTTTCTAAATTGATACCAATATGGTGCATTTATCGCACAACAGTTTATCTTGTGCCGTGTATTGGAGAAAAGAAAATTGGAATCATTTTTATGAAAAATGAATATTCGCAATTTTTGGCAATAACGAGATGACACACGAAAAAAAAAATTCGAAATTTTTCCTTAAATATTTATAAAGTCGGCTATAATCTTATTTTATTCCACACCCGACCGAAAAACCCACCTTTTGCCCCTGATAAGCGGGGCGAAAGTAGCATATTTTTCCCGAAAAATATTTTTGCGGGGCAAAAGTAAAATGAGCGGGGCAAAAGTAAAATTAGCGGGGCAAAAGTAAAATCAGCGGGGCAAAAGTAAAATCAGCGGGGCAAAAGTAAAATTAGCGGGGCAAAAGTAAAATTAGCGGGGCAAAAGTAAAATTAGCGGGGCAAAAGTAAAATTTAGCGGGGCGAAAGTAAAATTTATCGGGGCGAAATTTCTGTCCAAAAATTAACAATGTTCAAAAATTTCAAAAAATCCAAAATGTTCAAAAATTTCAAAATGTTCAAAAATTCCAAAAAATTAAAATTTTTTCAAAAATTCTAAATTTTCAAAAAATTCTACATTTTCAAAAAATTTCGAAAAAAAATTTTAATTTTCAAAAAATCTCCCTAGAATGCGAATTTGTTTCGACCCCGCTTTTCAGGACCAAAAAGTGGACTTTCAGTCGAGAGTGGAATAAAATACTATATGCAACACCAGGCAAAAGTATATTTTTCCCTTGGGTGATTATACTGCCCGAACGCAGGATAGAAGAAAGTGCTTACAACATTTTTTTAGAAGTTTTCAAGTAAAACAGCTTTGCTTTTTTGACTTTTTTCGTTTATCGTCTAATTATTGCAAGAACATGCAAATTTTTATTTTTCATCAAAATTAATCTAATTTTCTCTTCTTCACGACGCGGGCGCAAGATAAACTGTTTTGGGGTAAATGCACCATGTTGTTATCAACTTAAAACAAAATAAAACAAGTGGCTTTTTTATAGAAAAGTGTGTTTAAAGATTTTCAGATAAACTGACGCTGCCTTGTCAAATTCTGAATTTCTTTTAAATTTCCGGCAGATTTTGAAAGTGAGTAAAAAGGTCTTTTAGAATCAGGAAGAAAAAGTCAAATATTAATATTGGTTCAGATACAGGAACATTTTAAAAGAAATTTTAAATAAATTTATCGCGAGTAGTGCTTCGAGCGTCACTGTCAACAAAAATGAGATTTTTAATCTCTAGAAACCAAAAAATAGTTTTTCTCAAAAACGCTTTGTATGATTTTTTTCTTCGTTAGTTCAAAATAATCGAGGGTCATCGTCCAAACAAATACAGAAGAGAAACTGGATATATATACCATATATATTATATATACCACATGATTGTTATTTTGCATATTTAGTACATTTTTTTACTGTTCAATCTACCTGCTAAAAATTCTAAAAAAGTCTTTCCTTGACTACGCAATATGGTTTCAAATAATAAAAACTCACCTCTGAAATAAAGTGAACAGGCGGAATTTCCCATAACATTTTTGCCACTCTAAAAGTGTAATGTAAGAACTATTTTTGATGAGATGAAACTCTCAGCTCGTAAAAACGCGATGTTGAAAGGATAAATGCAAAATTCCTGTTCTGACTCCTGGGCTTCAAGAATTCAGCGAATTCAGCGAATTCAGCGAATTCAGGAAATTCAGCTTGGTCGTCTTCGTTGTGAGAGGTGGAAAAGCCCCGATTTAAAAAGTGAGTCATATGCGCTAAAACCATCCCCTGCTCAGGCGTGTCTAACCTGGACTCTTCACTTATGCTTATGGACGCAGAGGGGCGTGTATGCACTTTAAGATGCGACGCTGATCCGAAGACACGGGCTCTTATGCTCTTTGGCACAGGACAAAGAAACCTCTTTGGTACACGTGTCTCATTTATGCAACCGTACTATACATACGTGCTTGCTCTTAGAGTTTTAGCTTTGTCCTGAGTAAAATGCCGCTCCATTTACTCACTACATCAAGGCATTTCATCTTCCCTTAACAAAAGTCTAAAACTTTCGCACCTAATTAACTAGAAAATGTATCTACTATCTTCATAAACTGCGTCAACAAGTTTGGGCTACTTTTTAACAAGCATTTACTATTGCCCCTTAATCCCTGCAAGCCTCCTTACAATCCCTACCCCTCATTTTCTGCAATCCTCCTTTCAACTCCTATCGATTTACCCCTGCAACCCTCCTTACAACCCCTGTTCCTTAACCTCTGGAATTCTCATTACAAGCCCTGCCCCTTAATCCCTGCAATCCTCCTTACAAACTGTACATCTCAACGTCTGAAATCCTCCTTTCAACTCCTTTCGATTTACCCCTGCAACCCTCCTTACAAACTCTGCTTCTCATCCCGTTCAATCATCCTTGCAAACGCTGCCCTTTATCCCGTGCAACCCTCCTTACAATCCCTGTTCTTTAACCTCTGCAATCCTCATCACAAACCCTGCCCCTTAATTCCTACAAGCCTCCTTACAACCTCTACCCTCAACGTCTGCAATCCTCCTTTCAGCACCTTCGATTTACCCCTGTAACACTCCTTACAAACTCTGCCCCTTATCCAGTGCAACCCTTCTTACACATCTTGCCCCTTATCGCGTGCAACCATCCTTACAACCCCTGTTCATTAACCTCTTTAATCCTTATTAGAAGCCCTGCCCTCAACCCATGCAAAATGCCGACCCTACTTACAACCCCTGAGTCCTTAGCCCTGCAACCATCCTTACAACCCCTACACCTTAACCTCTGCAATCCTCCTTTCAACGCTTTTCCATTTACCCCTGCAACCGTCCCTACAACTCCTGTCCCTTAACCTCTGCAATCCTCATTACAAGCCCTGCTCTAAAACACTAAAACGCTCCAAACCTCCTTAAGACCCCTGTCCCTTAACCTATACAATCCTAATTGCAAGCCTTGCTCCTTAACCTCTAAAACCCTCTAAACCTCCTTACAACCCCTGTCCCTTAACCGCTGAAACCCTCCTTACAAATTTTTCCTGTTAACTCCCTGCAACCCTCCTTACACCTAACCCTCAAATTCTGCAACCCTCCTTGTTACAGCTGCCTAGCGAATCAAGAATAATTAAAATTATTAAAATATCAGACTTCACAGCCCATAATACTCACAAAGCAGGGGATATAGGGAGATTTTTCACAAAAATTGGGGAATAATATGGGAATAATAGGGAAATAAACAATTTTATTTCACACCCGACCCAAAAACCCACTTTTTGCCCCTGATAAGCGGGGCGAAAGTAGCACATTTTTCCCGAAAACTAGTTTTGCGGGGCGAGAGTAAAATTAGCGGGGCAAAAGTAAAATTGGCAGGGCAGAAGTAAAATTAGCGGGGCAAAAGTAGAATTAGCGGGGCAAAAGTAATTTTTTTCCTTTCAGTCGAGAGTGGAATAATAGTACATTATGCAACAAGGGGCAAAAGTAGAAGATTTTACCCGCGGGTGCGGGTGTTGCATATAGTATTTTATTCCACTCTCGACTGAAAGGCCACTTTTTGGTCCTGAAAAGCGGGGTCGAAACAACTTCGCATTCTTAAGCGATTTTTTGAAAGTTGAAAAAAAAATTCAAAATTTTTGAATTTTTGAAAATTTTGAATGTTTTAAAAATTGTGAATGTTTTGAAATTTGTTAAAATTTTTTGAAATATTTCAAAATTTTGAATTTTTTGAATATTTTGTAAATTTTGAATTTTTTGAAGTTTTTGAAAATTTTGTATTTTTTGAAATTTTTGAAAATGTTTGGAAAAAAATTACTTTTGCCCCGCTAAATTTTACTTTTGCCCCGCTAATTACTTTTGCCCCGCAAAACTATTTTCGGGAAAAATATGCTACTTTCGCCCCGCTTATCAGGGGCAAAAAGTGGGGTTTTCAGTCGGGTGTGGAATAAAAAGGTTTTTCTGTCACAAGAGATGAATTTTCAACCTAAATAGACGAATTTTTAACCAAACATAAAACGATTTTCAAACAAACAGTAGCATCATTGACCCAAAAGTTGAACTTTCCAGAAAAAGCAACGAAATTTGCTACAATATAGTTGAACTTTTAACCAAATAGTTCAATTTTAGAGCCCAAAAAAGGATATTTTTCGAATACAGTTGAATTTTAAACCAAAACGATTACTTTTCCACCATAAAAAATTAATCTTTAATCCAAAAGGACGAACTTTTAACAAGAAAGTTGAATTTTCGACTAAAACAGATAACTATATAAAAATAGTTGAATTTTCAATAAACTGTTTAAATTGTCAACAAAATTATCGATCAAGTATTTGAATATTTAAGCAACAAAGACAAATTGAAAATATATCTCTTACAAAAAGTTCATACCCAAAAATACGAATTTGCTACCAAATAGTTAAGTTTTCAACCAGAAAAATAAATTTTCAAATGAAATGAAGAATATTTAACAAAAAATTTAAATTTTTAACCGGATTGTTGAGCTTTGAAGCCAAAAAAAGAATGATCTATGAACATTTAAATTTTCTGCTTGAAAATATGATTTTTTAACAAAAATGTTCATTTTTAAATTTTAAAAAAACTAATTTTTTACAAAGGAGTTGAATTTAAAAAAAAATTTATTCATAACCAAATAGTTCAATTTTGAAGTAAAATTATGAATCATTAAAAAATGAAGTTTCTACAAAGTAGTTCATCTTTAAACCAAGTAGTCGAATTTTCAACTAAAAAAGATACATTATCAACCAAATAGTTGAATTTTCTACGAGAGAGATAAATCTTTAACCAACAAAAAAATGAATTTTTCAATAAATATTTGAATTTTCAACCACAAAGATTATTTTTCACCAAGAAGATTAATAATCTACCAACTAGTTAATTATAACCAGAAATGTAATTTTAAAATAAAAAGTTAATTTTCAACCAAATAGTTTAAATTTCGACCAAATCGTTGAATTTTCAAGTAAAAAAAAAACGGATGTTCTCCAGAGTAGTTGAATTTGCAAACCGAATATATGAATTCTTAACAAAAAAGTTAATTGACAGCCAAATATTTTAATTTTCCACTAAAATTATAAGTCTTCAACTAAGAAAATAATGAAGTTTAAAAAAAAAGAGTTTATCTTTAAACCAAGCAGTCGATTTTTAAACCAAAAAAGATGTATTTCTGACCATAAAGATTAATTTTCTTCTAAGAAAGACGAATCATTAACAAAATGCATGAATTTTTCACCAAATAGTTGAACTTTCAACCATAAAAAATTAATTTTCAATTTAAAATATCAATTTCTTACTAAAAATGGTATAGTTACATTCTTGTTTGAAAAAATGAATTTTCCACTACAAAACTAATTTTTTTTAAATAGTTACATTTTCAACCAAGGAGATGAATTTCCAACTAAAGTGATGATTCTGCAACAGCAAAACAAATTTTAAAGAAAAGAGTTCAACAGTCAACCAAATAGTTGAATTTCTAACCAAAAAGGTGATTTGTTTATCAACAAAATTAATTTACTACAAAAAAGACGAATTTTCCACAAAACACGAGGATTTTCAACCAAATATTTGAATTTTGAACGAAAAAAGATTATATTTCAACCAAAAATGGAATTTGGATCAAAGTAGTTCAACTTTAAACCATTTTGTTCAGAACATTTAAAAAAAATTTTTTAACTATGAACTTTAAAAGTTATATTATTGAAGAAAAATATTTTTTTTACGGTTGACATTTGTTGTTGTTACCCTTTTTATCTTAATCTCTTTTTAATAACAGGGTTCGTTTCTTGTGATTAAAAATGGATTTTTTTATTTTTTCTTTAAAATTATGATCTTTATAAAAATTAAAATATCAGGGAAAAATTGTTTCTTTTTTTTCCACCCGACATTTTATCCTTTTATCTTTCTGTATAATAAATCGGTTTGTAAAGTTTATAGATTTTAGAGAATAAGTGAAAAAGTTTCCATAAAATGGGTTTAAGATAATAAAAGGTAAGGACGAAAAATGCTGCACGTAAAAAACCAAAATCGTTTTTGCTCTAATGTTCTATCTAGGTTAATAGTTCTAAAGGAAAGGTAAAAAGTTATATTTTCTTCGCCATAAAAGCCAAACATTGTCCACAAAAAAGATCTAAGATAAAAAAGGTAAAAGAAAAAAAAATCGGATGCAAACAACTGAATAAAATTTCTCCAGTATTGCAGTTTCTAAAGTTCAAACGTTTAGAGATAATTTAAAAAACGAATTTTTTTCTTTTAATGCTTTCATTATATCCAGGAATACTTTTTTGAAGATAAACTCAATATGGAAGAGATTTTTTTTCAATGCAAGACAAAATTTGAGTGGGCATTTTTAAGAACTGAAGCTACTTTGTTATTCTAAAGCTAGCATTTTCAAACTTCGACCCTATTAAATTTTTGTTTACAAAACTAATTACTTTCTAGTTTGTAAAACGTTTTACAAATTAAATGACTTCAAAAGTCTTGCAAAAATTCAAAAACAATTATGTGAAAAAATAGGAGTTTTTTAATGGGCACCTTAGGCAAGGTTCATGGGTCAGATGACAAAGTTCAAGGAGCAGAGAAGTGTGATATCATGTGTAAAAGCTCACAGTCAAAAGTCAAATGTCAGAGGTCAAAGGTGAAGCTTTCTAGGCCAGGTCAAGATCTGAATACGGTGCATGAAAAGTTAAAGGGTTAAACTTCGAAGTTCCAAACTTAACAGCTAGTAATTTGACAAAAGCATTAAACGTGAGTAAAAACGAATAAAAAGCGTGGATAAATGAAGGAAAAGATTTATCCAGAGTTTTTTTTTAATTCGATCTGAAAGCATTTCACGTTATCGAGGAAGAGAGTTAGAGCCTAGCAGAGAGCAGGTTCAGGTGAACGAGTTGAGAATACAGATATTCCACTCGTTGTCCGGCCTGTTCCAGTAGCGAGGCTCCCAGCTAAGTAGTAAGTTTTGAAATATGGTCGACAGTTCCGCGGTACCAACTTTAAAAGCACCCATACACCTTCCTGGACTCCCTTTACCCTCATAAGAATTAATCCCAGTATGAATGGTCCTTTCCAGTAATAGTGGTTCTCAAATCAAAACTTATTTCGGATTTTTCTCTAAAAATGTATTTTGTCTTCATTCTGCTTAAATATATTATAGAGAAAGGGTTCCAATTTCTAAGCATTCTAGTTTTAAAGTCTTTTCTTCCTATATTAGTAAAACAACTTGCCACTGCTGTTTTAAGAATTTACACCTACCCCTTATCCTCTGCAACCATCTTTATACACTCTGCCCCTTGTCTTTTGCAACCCTTCTTACAAACCCTGTTCCTCAACCTTTGAAATCTTCGTTACAAACCTTGCCTCTCATCCCCTACTACCACTTTACAACCCCTGTTCTTCAGCATGTGAAATCCTCCTTACAACCCCGGCCCCTTATCCCCTGCAACCCTCTTCACACACTCTGTGACATAACCTCTGCAATCCTCGTTACAAGAGCTGCTCCTTAACCTATGCAACCATCCAACTTTTCTCACAACCCCATACCCTTAAAGTCTTCAATCCTACTTACAACTCCTGACTCTTAATCCTTGCAACCCTCCTTACAATCGCTGCCCCTTATCCCTTGCAACCCTCCCGACAACGTCTGTCCCTTAATCCCTGCAATCCTTATTACAAGTATGCAACTTAGCCTTTGCAACCCTCCTTACAATCCATATCCCTAAACAACTGGAACCCTCCTTACACTCCTGCCCCTCAACCCCTGCAACACTCCCTACAACCCCTGACCCTTAACTCCCTGCGAAACCTGCCCCTTAACCCCTGCAACTATAAAATATAAAACCAATGTATTTATTTAATATATAATGTATAGAATATTAACATGTATCATAAAAGAGAAGTTAAAAAACATGTAAAATGATAAACCATACATCAGGGGTTCTCCCTTTCGAGGAAAAATAACATTACTTTCAAAGGAGGCCCGTGTTTCAGGAATTGAGGATGTTTTTAGATAAGATAGTATATTATTGTACGAAATATAGTGACCTAACCAAAAGCATAGATCCTGTGTGCAACATTACTCTATGTCCCACATTACACAATGTGCCATATTACACCGTGTGCCACGTTATCCCATGTTCCGGGTTGCCCCAAATATACTACCCTAACAAAAATTATATATGTGCCACATTGCCCCATGTACCACGTTACCCTATGTGCTATATTATCCAGTGTCATATTACCACAATGACGATTGTCATTGTTTTAGACATATTATAATAATTATTGTTTGATTAGACCAAAATTCAAACAAGAAGTACAAGATTCACAACTAATCTTAATTAAATGTTTTAAATGAACACTAATTCAACAAGTTCTAGACTTTAAAGAATTTTCAAAAAGTGCCAAAAAAGGGTTTTAACATTTTTTCAAATTTAAGCGCAGTTTTTTGTTGATGGTTATTTTTATTTAAATATACGTTCTATATTATATTTAATTAATGTAAAGATTCCTCAAAATACAAACAAACCTCTTTCTCTTACTTTTTCTTAAATGAAGATGCTTCGTACATTTCAAAAATTTTAAATAGAAACTGTTTTTAGAATTTGGACAATTTCAAATTATTTGCGTTTAAAATCAAACAATTTTGATTTTGTAATATTAGACAATTTCTAGACTTTTTAAATTCAACCATTTTTTATTATCAATTGTACATGTAAATTTTTCAAATATAAACAAATTTTAATTGAAGATTCAAAAACTATTATTTAAAATTTAACAATATGTGACTAACAATATTCATGGAATCAATATTATTCATTTATTAAAAATACGATAATTAAATATTTGGATCGAAGAATGTTTTTTAATATTCATTGTATTCTTGTAAATTCTTGTTTAAATTTAAAATAACACTAATTGAAAAAAATGTCGCAAATGCAAGCCTTTTTTTGAAAGTCTGCATAGTAGTTTAAAAAAAATGATTGCTCTTGTAATAAAAATCTTGTTCTTGTATTATTTTCTTGCATTGAGCATATTTCATTTGCAATTAT
Organism: Andricus coriarius; assembly: GCA_932066315.1. NCBI lineage: Eukaryota > Metazoa > Arthropoda > Insecta > Hymenoptera > Cynipidae > Andricus > Andricus coriarius. The sequence goes on from CAKNWT010319440.1 coordinate 10,143, forward strand.
TATTATTTCCAATAGAAACAATATTTTTTTTAACTCAGTGAACATAAAAAAAAAATTGCAATTGATCAAAATATTTAATTATTGTATTCTTAATGGATAAATATGATTTTTTGAATAACAATTTTTTTAATTGCTTACATTCGATAATTTTCTAATGTTCGGAAATTTTATTATTTGGGAATTTTCAAATTCGCTAATATTATTTAATTGAAAATTGTACTGTTCTGTGGAAAGATTCTCTATCAGGTTTGAAAATTTAACATTTTAAATTAAATTTTTTCTCTTTATTGACTGAGAAATCTCTCATAATAGAAACTTCTTCTTTTTTATTTGAAAATTCATCTCTTTTAGTAAAAATTTAATCTTTTTTGACAAATATGCATCTGCTTGGTTGAAAGTGTATCTGATTTGTTTGAGAATTTAACTATTTGGTTGAAAATTCATCTTTTTTGTTCAATAAACTTTTTTTTTAATGAACATCTTCTCTTGGTTAAAATATCAACTATAACATTTTTTGTAGAGAATGCAACTTTCTAGTTTTAAAATTAGAATGCTTGGTTGAAAGTGGACTACTTTATTGATTCATAAGAAACGGTCAGATTTCGTCAAACCACCCATTCATCCAAATCGACTCACGTTCTTTTTGGATAACCTCTAAATAAATTGACGAGAAAAATTAGGTCGGTAAAAATTACGTAAGATAAGGGGGTACGTGGTTCAAAATTTCAGAAAAAAAAATTTATTCCTATTGGGGTTAGAACCTAAAACAGTATCGAACCTGTTAATAAGTTATATTAAGTTGACCTGGAGAATTAATCAAATTTGACCTGGAAAACCGTGAAATTTTAAATCGCCTCCTGATCAAATTAAAAAGGTGGCGCGCCCTTCTGATTAAATGCTTGAAGATGCTTTAGACATGTTCTGTTAAGTTTTAGTATCATAGTAACTTATGTACATATAGAAGGCTTCATTTCTCAGGGATTGTCTATTGTACCGATTGCGCCAGTAACGATCCAATGTTCATGTATCTGAATATTCATATATTCATTAGTGACCTGGTCAATGTATGGTGATCCATCATGCGTCAGATGCACATCTTGCTCTCGGTTAGTATGATAGCAATATGTGATTCCGATGATATTTTAAAACGAAAACAAAAAAGTATAATTATTAGAAAAATAAAAAATATTGTAATATGCAAATACTATTCATTATCCAGCATCGTATCCAGACTGAATATTATTCATCGTCCAGCATCATATCCAGACTGAATACTATTCATTATGTAGTATCACATAAAGAGTAGGGTAAGGAGGGGCAGCGCCGACCGGTGGGGCAAAGGCGACTTTGATTATAACATCGCTATTATTTACCAATTTTAATTCTACTTTGCTTGAAAATTGACGTTGTAAAAGAAAAATTATGCAGAAAACTGTTTTGACAACGAAAGAATGGAAGACTCGCTGGCAAAAATATAAAGTTTTCAACATTAATGGCAATACTTACAGTATGAAATTTTTTTATTTTGACAAATAAAATAATATCACATTATTTTATTATAATCATTGGACGTAATTCAAGTCCAAAGTATCTTAAATATCGTAAATAATTGTGGCCTCATCAGGGGGGCAAGCCCGACGAAAATAATAGTTCAAAAGTTCTTAGGTTATGATAAGTGATCGGTAATGTAGAAGAGCCACTTATCATCTGGGCTACATGCAAGAAACTATTGAATATTATTATTTTCAATCCGGTCGGTACGGTAGAAACCAT
>CAKNWT010319441.1:0-16092 GCA_932066315.1 Andricus coriarius
GTGGTGATATTTAGTGACGAAGAATTGTCCATCGATATTATTTGTTTATCCTAATAACAAACTTTATAAACAAATGCATAGTTTGACCATTTATAGATAAAAAGTGATCTTTTTTTAATCGTCTTCAAATGACATAAGTGGTGATGTTTAGTGAAGAAGAATTGTCCGTCGATATTATTTGTTTATCTTAATAACAAACTTTATAAACAAATTGCATAGTTTGACCATTTATAGATAAAAAGTGATTTTTTTTAGTCGTCTTCAAATGACATAAGTGATGATGTTTAGTGAAGAAGAATTGTCATTTGATATTATTTGTTTATTTTATGAACAAATGTAGTTTGGCCATTTGTAGACAGAAGGTAATCTTTTTTTATTATTTCCTTTAAATGATATCACTGGGAATGTTTTGTGATGTTCTAACAGAATTAGCTTCCAAGTTGTACTTGTCAATCCTTTCAATAATTTCAGGATCCATTTGAAATTCATTCTTGCTCCACTTTTGCCTTAGAGACGCAATTAATACATCAGATGAGATGACACGAGGAGCTTATGTATTAAATCTTCATTGGTCGAAATTCGAGAGCACTTTCATTTGTTGAATTCTCTGAACCACTTGAAATCCTTATTACGGGCTTCTGCAGCTTCTTCTGGATACGGTATATTTTGAATATTTGAATTATTGAAAAAACTGAAAAGCAGTTTTAAAACGAACTTCACTCCAGTCAACCTCACCGACACTTACGTAAAACATTACTCTACTTTGAACTTACATTTTTTTATAAAATTTGTTTATAACATAAGCAAATAATATGGATTGACAATTCTTCGTCACTACACATCACCACTTATGAAATTTGAAGACGATTAGAAAGAAAAACGATTACTTTCTATCTATAAATGGTCAGAACATGCATTTGTATATAAAATTTGTTTATAAGATAAACAAATAATATGATTGACAATTCCTTGTCACTAAACATCACCACTTATGCAATTTGAAGACGATTAGAAAGAAAAACTATCACTTTCTATCTATAAATAGTCAAAATATGCATTTGTTTATAAGATTTGTTTCTAAGATAAGCAAATAAAACCGATTGACAATTCATTGTCACTAAGAATCACAGTTGCAAAATGAGATCTTTTATATTTGCTTCGTTTGTCACTTTTCTGATATTTATTCATTATGCTCGTGAGTACAATATAATGTAATATGATATAATAGATTCAACTCTAAACATGCGATTCACAGATTCGAAATTCAAAACATTAGAAAATTGTTGCACAAGACTTTTATTTGTATCTTTTTCTGCTATTTGTACCTGGTATTATTTTTTAATTTCACATAATCAATTCTGTCAAATATACTGAGCTGTTCTTAGAAAACATACATTCGTAATTGTGGCATTTTTTCTCCAAATTTAAATTTTTGCTACGCGAAGGACCTTTTACTGAATTTGTTTCAAGGAATGAAGAAAAATATTATATTTTCTGGAATATTTTTTTTCTCAAAAATAATATATTTATATTATTGTTAATAATAAATTATGACAGGGTAATCAAAAAATTCAACTTAGGGTGTGTTACATTAACAATATTAATACTATCCTATATTATTTTATCACCTGAATGTTTCTGGTAATTTTTGATAGATTTTTGGATGCTAATTTCGAGTCCAGCAACGAAAATGTCCCATCACGTCAAAATTTGACGAGAAACACAGTTAAATAGTTGCAAAGGCGCGTTTTTGGCTATACATGAGTGTTTAAAAAAAAAGACAGATAGACGTGATAGAACTTTCTATGCTTTAGTACCGTCATATTCCCCGTTATAGTCCCGAAGGTTCAATCAAACTTTTGTTTAAGTCTAAGTAGAAAGTGATATCACTTTTCGTTAATTTGTTACAGGCACTCAAGTATACCCAAAGAAGCGTTTTTTTACCCTTTAATCCCTTTTTTCTCAATAGTTTAACGCACTGCAGCATTTTTGTTGCCGGATACATAATCAGCCTACTAAAATCTTTTAGAAATGATCAGAAACATGCAGAAGAAAACAAATTAAATTGTTCAATTGGTAAATAACATTTTCATTATGAAATTGAGAAATAATAAATATATTTCACACTGTAATTTTTAAATATAACCTGAACCTTTAAAAATGATTTAATTAAAAAAATTTAAATTAGTATTTTCATCAACCATAACAAATTGGAAGAAACCATATATTTTAAGAATCAGTGAGCTTTCTTATTTACAGTATTTTTTTATATTTTAGTGTCTTTCCTAAACGTATGATTCTTACTTGTAATGCAGAAAATCTGGAATTGTTGTGACACTGTTGAAACACTGTCAAAGGAAATAAAAAATATTTCTTCATTCAAATGTTGGCTCATTCAAGAACATTATGGAAACTTTGTGGTCCTTGAAAAAAATTTTGTAACAAAATTTTTTCAATATTTTGTCTTACAGAATTAAGTGGTCGAGCATGTGAGTAGGAAACTAAAATACAATCGAAAACAAATATTAGTGAATTATGCCCCAAGGTGGTTCGGATGCGTATAATTGAGCCGTGACTAATATATATGTATATGTATTATATTCCGTAACCTTATTCACGTGATAGGCTTAAAATTTCGAGAAAAGCCCGCTGATTATAAATATTCAGGGTACTTGTTCGAAAATGTAGGTCGTTTAGTGTTAAATTTATTTGCAAACAAAAAAATAAATTTGCATTACAATTCACATATTTGCAGGCAGATATCTCAGCACACATAGTTGTTGTTTATAACGTTACCCGGTAAGAAAAGCATTGAAAAGTATTCGGGAATTTCCTGTTCAATGATGAGGTGACAATTATTGAATCCTTTTCGATCCTGTTTTTGTCCTTGCGTTTTGAATCCACATAGCAGTAGAAGTTATCTCTTAAACTGAATCCCTCTCTGTACCCAGTGGCTGAAATATTTTTCTGAATACTTTTGGATACCCCAAATCAACCATGAAATAGAACCTTTTTATTCACTTTTAAATTTGCACATGTCACTGTTCTTAATTACTGTTTTTCGAATAATACTGAGGTTAACATTATTTTCAAACACAGTATCAGTCATTTTACGTTGTCAACATTGATTGCTATACAGATAGCTGTGATAAAAACTATTTTTTGAATTTGTTTACATGATTTTATATATATTTTTTTAATTGATCACATTTAAATAAAGCGAGAGTTTTGTGATATTGTTATGCACAATCCTACTAGATATCGCAAATTTTATGTTTTTGAAGTGCCTTTTAATGCATTAAACGAAAAAGGTGTTTTTAATCTATTTCAGGTTACATTTGAAGCCTTCTTACCGGGTACTCCTTAGAAACTGTTGATTGTACACAAAAAGTGTATGCGGAAAAAATTCTTGCCTTAGTTCAAAGATTCTGAAAAATATTGTACAGAATATTCCTTTTCATAAATTATATATTTGTTTGAAAAAAATCTCAAATATTTAGAGACCAACTTTTCGAAAACGGACCCTAGATTTTTATAATCAGAGGTCGTTTCTGGATGTTTTCAGTAAAAGTATCTTTCTAGACCTCCCAATACCTAGAGAAGTTTAGTGGCAGTTCAAATTCATAGCATATACATAATATTTTGAACCAATCAAACATTGTTAGGATTCATAACAACAAAATTCAAAATTAAATGTCTTGGAGAATGATTAGTATAGATGCAATTGATAGGGCAATTTGGTAGATATCTATAAGTAATTTTTTTTTTAAATCTTGAAGACAATAATTAACTATATTTTCCTTACTCTTGGTTAACCACCATGTTCAGCATCCAGTTCACAAGGGCCAGTCAAGCTAGTAGATCATGGGAGCCCGCGTTATTAAATAAGACAGAATGTAAAACGACAAGAATAAAGAGGTGGCCCGCATGCGTTCTCGAAACCGTTTTCGAAATAATTACAATATACTATTTTTTGTAAAATCCAAATTTTTTTTTCACTTTGGCTTGCGACAGCTTAGCCAGTTTTTAGACCATTTTGATCAATCAAAAATAAAATTACGGTTCATAGCATTCAGAAAGTAACGAACAAATAAAACAATAAATATTGACTCAAACAAGAAAGTTATTAATTTTTGTCTAAGACATTGCAAAAATCATGAGTTTCAATCTTCAAGCGCTTTGTTCTTTCTAATTGTGAAAAAGAACATTAAAAATAAAAAATTTTAATTTCTGAAAAACGACACAAGGTACGAAAAAAAAAGAAAAAAAAATTTCTTTGACCAAAAAAAATCTACAAATTTTTTATTAATTATTTTTCGATAGGATGCGAAGCTTCTGTTTTGATCGTAAAAAATAACATTAAAAATAAAAAAGTTCAATTTTTCGAAAAACGACACAAAGTAATAAAAAAGAATAATGAGACAATCGTTGTTAGCAAAAAAAAAGATCTACAAATTTATTATTATTTATTTTTCACAGAACGCGTGATTCTTTTTTAAATCCTGAAAAAGAAAATCAAGAATAAAAAACTGAAATTTGTTGAAAAACGACACAAAGTAATGCAAAAGAATAAACAGACGAAAATTATCAAAATACATTAAAAATAAACAAATTAAATTTTCAGGAAAACGACACAGGATACAATAAAATGTTTAATAACAGCATTTCTTGGTAGTAAACGAACTTTTTTAAATTATAAAAACAAGACAAAGAAAATACATCTGGTCGCTGGAAATGAAAATAATTGCGCGCCCTAGGCGAGCTTAAACGTACGAGTGAGATAAAATAAGCATTCATTTATCAAAGTATTACTTTTCAAACCTTGGTGAGAAGAGATAAGAAATAAACAATAATCTTACATTTTTATCACAGAGGGTATTAGATTTGTGTGAAATTTGCCCCCCACCCCACACCTGTTTTTGGGAGATGTCCACATTTTGAGACCCTTTGAATTCAAAAAACAGGTTTTTACTAATGTGTCTGTCTGTGCGTCTGTGTGTCTGTCTGTAGATTTTTAGTTTTTTCAGCACAGTAACTTTCGAATTAATTGCCAGATTGGATTTGCCTTTGGCACAATCTTTTCGTGTCCTAAGTTGAAGGTCATGTTCGTTAGCCAGACATTTTTCATAGCAATTCGAAAAGTTAGAGCATTTTTTCAATTTTTGTGACCACTTCTTTAAAGACTTAAAAATCCTATGTACGGATTATAATAGTACTAAAAAAGATGAACAATTTATTCTCATGACTTTTTTTGATAAAAAAATATCAGCAGAGTTATAAAATTTACAAAATTCCAAATGACAAACGGAAGTGAAAATTTCAAGCCAAACAACGCATGATGACTATTCCATTTTTTGTTCGGACATGTTCGGACATTGATATTGAAGTCACTCGAATTTTCCTGAAGTCTGTTTTGATTGAGTATTCAACCTTTTTTTTCGAAAAATTGTATTTTTTGTTGAAAAGTCAACTTCTTGATTTAAAATTTAACTCATTTTCAAAAATTGCAACTATTTGGCTTAAAAATTCAACAACTTAACAGAAAATTATACAATTTGGTTAAAAATCGGTCTTTTTTGGTTTAATTAAACAGTTTGAATATTCCACATTCGGTTTGAAAACATCTTTTTTAGTTAAAAATTCAATTTTTGTGTTTAAAATTCATCTTTTTTGTTTGAAAATAAATCTATACGTTTGAGGATTTAATTATTTTGTTACAAATTTGTCTTCTGGTAGAAGATTCATCACTTATGGTAGAAAATTCATTTTTCTGGATTGAAAATGAACTTTTTTGTTGAGGATTCAACTTTTTAGGTTGAAAATGCAACTATTTTTAAACAAAAATCGTCTTTTTGGCGTGAAAATTCAACTGTTTAATAGAAAATGAATCTTTTTTGGTTGAGGATTTAAATATTTTGTTGAAAATTCGTATTCTATGGTTAAAATAAATTTCTTGGTTTAAAGTTTAACTAATTTTTTTAAAATTTCTACAAATGATCCTTTGCTTTAGTTGAAAATTGATCTGTTTTGTAGGACATTCGTCTGTTTCGCTTAAAAATTCAACAATTCAGTAGAAAATTAAACTATTAGGTTAGAAATTCGTCTTGTTAGGCTTGATTCAAGAGTGCGAAAATTAATTTTGTTTTAAAATAAATTTTTTATACTGAAAATTTTGAAAATTCTATTAATATTTGGTTAAAAAAATCTTTTTTAGTGGAAAATTAAAATATTTGATTTAAAATTTATCTTTCTTGATAGAAACTTCATCTATTTGATTGAGGATTCAACTATTTAGTTAGAAACTCGTCTTTTGATTAATGATTTCTGGATTGAAGATTCATATGTTTAATTGAAAATTCAAGAATTACAGTTTAATAAATTTAATCTGCTTGTTTAAGACATCATCTTTTAGGTTGAAAGTTGAACTCTTTTGTTTAAAAGTAATTTTTAGTTTTAAAAGATTCATCTTAGTTCAAAATTCATCTTATTTAATTAAAAATTTATATTTTTTAGTTAATAATTCAATTATTTGGCTGAAAATTCATGTATTTTAGTTCAAAATTTATATTTATTGGTTGAATATTCTTTTCGGTTTTAAAGCTCAACGGTTTGATAGGAAATTAAACTATTTGGTTCAAAATTATCTGTCTTGTTGAAAATGCATATGTTTTGTTAAACATGAATCTGTTTAATCAACTATTAAACTATTTTAATAAAAATTTAACTATTTGGTAGCAAATTAACTTTTTTGTGAAAAATTCATATTTTTGGGTGAACAATTAAACAAGATTCCTCCTTTTGGATTTAAAATTCAAGAATTTATTTGAAAATTCAGCTACTTGCTTAAAAGTTGAACTACCGTGCTAAACATTTATTTTTTTAAAAAGATTTACCTCTTTATTGAAAATTCATCTTTTTGTTTGAGGATTCAACAATTTCGTTGAAAATGATTTATTTTTTCGTTTGATTCAACCGGTTGAAAATTCATCTTTTATGGTAGAAATGTCATTTTCCTTGGTTAAAAACTCATCTTTCTTGGTTGAAAATGAACTTTATTGTTGAAAATTCAACTCTCATTAAAAAAATTTTGCGTTTTTGTATGAAAATTTAACTATTTGGTTAAAAGTTGAACTGATTTGTTGAAAACCATCTCTTTGCTTAAAAGATTAACTACTTGGTTGTTAATTCAAATTTCTTGTAAAATATTAATTTGTTGTCGAAAAAGTAGTTCGTGGACAACCCAGAAGGAATTCTGTTTGGGCCCAGGAAATCCTGAAAAAACACTACCTGAAATTATTCAGCACCAAACCTAACTCACGCCGCACGCACTAATCAACTAAGCTATCGAACGCTCGAACATTTGTGTACAAATCTTCCAAAAATATCGTAAAATTGAACAATCTTATAAAGTTAAAGAACATTAATATACTATTTTTTAATGCGTTAAAAATTAACCAATTTTAAACTGTAGCGATAAGAGTTTTTAAACGTCGTTTTCATTTAGGAATAATAAATTCCTAAATAAATTTTGTATTATTAAAAATATCATGGTGATAAATTAATTAAATATTTGAAATAACATCCTGTTTAATTGAAAACTATCTAAAACTTCTTTTATATTTCATATATTTTCGAAAAAATATTTAAATTTTTCAAACTTTTTTAATTGCAAGTTGAACATTTTGCACCTTGCAACTAAAAAGTTCCACAATAATGGTTTGTTATTTCAAATGTTATTATAAATTTTAATAAAACGTCGAAATTTTCACTGTTTTTGAAAAACTTTCGCATCAAAAATGATCAAAAAGACTTCATCATATGCTCATCTTATAGAGAATTTTCACAATGTCTAACTTATTCACGAAAAAAAATGTTGCTACTTAAATATTTAACATTACTAGGAACCTAAGTAATTATGGAAGGAAATGAAACTGGTAATTTTGTTAAGTTGGTCAGGCAAATAATCTTTAAAATATGTTGTACTATTGATGAAAGTATCCATATTTTCCAATATAACACATTCCAAATACACTCAGAAACATTTTTGTTTTGCATTATATCAAAGATAGAATTTGTTTGATTCAAATAAAAATTGTTTGACTTAAGCAGTGGTGTATTCTAATTAAATGAATTGTTATGGATGAAAAAAATCTGAGTTTAGCAACCAATGTGCGATTTAGAAGAAAATAATTGAATCTGTACTAATTGTTTATCATGGTGAGCTTCTCGGGTTACAATTTTAATTATTCCATTACTAAATTTTTTAATTTAAAAGCAAAAGTATTGAATTTTAATGTTCAAATAACAATCAAACAACTACTAATTTAAAACCACTCAAAATTAAAATAATAATCCACTGTTCATATTGCACAGCTTAGAAAGTAGGGTGCAGCTGTTTCAAAGTTGTAAAAAGAATAAAAATATTACATGTTTAGCTCTTATTTTTCCCCTTTTCAAAGATTCAAAGGACTTGAGTTGGAGATATTGACTATTTGTGGAGCACTGCGTTACATGAAATACACAGTAAAAATATTTAGGAATTTTCCCGAAGATTTGCTTAGGAAAATTGAATTTTAATTTAAACTTCAGTGATAACATCATCTGGCGAGAAGTTTTTTCGGTTGTAGGAAAGAGCAAAGTTTTTTCCTGAAGATAGAATTTCATTTATAGATAGATTTATCATACGGAATATTTTTGTTTTGATGATTTTCTAAATTTTCTATTTTATTTTTTGATACGAGTTTAAGTTTATTTTTGAAAAGCTTAAGAGATTTATCGTTAAAATTATTAAGACGATCAATGAATTCTTCAGACGCGTACTTTTTGTTTTAATCGTGGAAAATGACATAAAAAACAAGCAATAGTATATTGTGTTACGACTCAGCAAACCACAGCTTTGACGTGGGCGAGGTCCTCAAAGGTTTGCCGAGGAGTGACACACGATATTTTGTGGTATTAACATTAATTTTATATAACAGATTTTATTCCTCTATTATTTTCCTATTTTGTTAAAAATCACCCTATTTCCCCTTTTTTGAGAGAATTTTCGGCTACGTTACTTTTCTAGCGGGGGGGGGGGGTATAAAACTACAAACATCAATAAGAGTTTGGGCGGGGGAGGGTTAAAAATAGCTCAAAATTGGTATGTAGTTTATGGACGACCGCTTATCCATCATGGTTTTGCACAATCAATAAATTAGATTATTATCGTCAAGTTCAGTAATGTGAATTGTTTATCAAATATTCTATCTGCTTCTGACACGTGTGGATAATGTCTAAATCAATTTTATGCCCTAACGATGTTCATCTGTTCGATGACAAATCAAAGTGCGTTCAGAAAAATAATTTATTGGCATATCAAGATTCGCGCTAGCGAATCGGCGCCAATTTATTTAAAAAATCGAAAAAGATTCTAAAACCCCACACTAGAAAAGAAATCTTCCAAGAAGCAAACATGTTAATTTAAAATCAAAGAAATGCGCTATAATCGAATTTTGAATCGAAAATAAAACGCTTAACAAAACATCATCTTCAGGCTATATTAGGTCCGTCCGGAAAGTATCCGTTCTTGTGGTGCACCAAAAGTAAGAACTACTTTTGGTCACAGGCGATGATATCTCCTTTAAAGTATTCCTCTTTGGAACCCGCATTCTTCTTTTAGCGATCCTCCCACTTTCGAAAGCACTCCTATAAGTCACCTTTCGGAATAGCTGACAGCTGCTTCGTCGCATTCTGTTTTATTTCTTCTGCGCCTTCAAATCGTTTTTCTTTTAGAAGATACTTCAATTTGGGCAACAACCAGGCAGAAAACAAAGGAAGCTAGGCCAGCACTGGATAGGGGCTACCGATTTTGTGTATGGCCGTGTTTCACCAGAAATTGCTGAATAAGCTGCGATGAACAGGCAGGTGCGTTGTCGTGATGTAGGGCTCAGCCGCCACTTTTTCATAAATCAAGCTCAGAATTTCCGAAACAATAGTTTTTGGAATCCTGAGCTCTTTCTCTATCTCCCTTATTGCTAAACGACGAGTTTTTGGCAACATTCAATGCACACTCTTGTTCGGTGCATTCCGTCATCCTAAAATGCGACGCGTACACATTTAGACGTTCACGTAACTCCGTACACTAGTCAAATAAAAATTCGCAGGTCCGTATCACTTATTAGGGGGCCTCACAGAGCCTCCCTCCCCCACCTTAACGATAATTACCTGTTTTTCAAAACAGCATAACTAGATACAAAGATAGAGCACAAGTTCGGATACTTTCCGGACAGACCGCCTAATTTTATTCGTATGGTTATAAAACTTTTACCATCACATCTCATTTTACGATTTTACATATTGATCAGGACAAAATACACTGGAACCTGGATTTAAGAAAAGTGTCGAGCATAGCTTGCCGTGGCTTTGTTCCAGGGAATCCAAACGTAAACATTCAGGACTGAGTGAACCATTTCCAATTGGAATACATAATATACGTATAATATGCGCGTGAGTACCCGCGCACTGCCCCCTTCGTCGCTACGCTGCTGTTTGTCAATCATGACTGAGTACCGCCTGTTTATCGGTCCCTCGGTCCCCGCATCACTAAAATGCCCAGGACCCAAAATTGTAAGAAAGTCGTGAACCCATGTTTTTTAAATCCAGGTTTCAGTGTAAATTTGTAATTGCATCCGTTGAGAAAAGAGTTGAAAACATGATTTTTAAAATGCAGCCCAAGGTACAGTTTGAAGCCTTTTACCCAATGAACTCAACATTTTTTTTAGATAGATGTCATCATATTCTAAATGTAGCCTAAATGAATTTGGAATAAATTAATTAATAATGAAATTTTTCACCTTTCAGTCATATCAGTCAAAACCAATTAATCGAATTTGATAAAACTTTGCGTAAATAATAAAATAATAAGCATACTATATAGTTAAATTTGAATTTATAAAAAAATACTATATTTAATGTGCAGATTCAATGACCCTCTGGAAAAAATTTGGTATTTACTGTTCAAAATAGACTACAGGTCGCAATTCTGAACCGATTTGCATGTTTTTTAGCAATGATCGAAATAATTCAACGCGAAGTGTTACAAAAAAGATATTTTGCAGATTTGATTTTTTCACCGGAAAAAAATCGGTATGCATAATATTTAATACAGATATACCAAAAGAGGATAAATAATTCATTTAATATCCTTTAATTCCTGTGAAAGTTGGTGTATAAAAACTGTTTATAATTAACAATTAATATTGTTATTCACAATTTCAAACACAAATATTTAATTTGGCTATTTTATGCAAAGATAGATTTTTTACTTGCCACTAAACTTTAGTACTTTCTTTAAAAAAGTGATTTTTGATCAAATGAAATATGTGGATTTACAAGAATAAATGTTATAAACAAAACACCTACTTTGAGCTTTTCTTTGCCAAAAAATTTGTTTCAACAATAAATATCACCATACATCAGTGTAATGTTGATTTCTGAAGTATATGCAAAAGTAGTTATGATTATTATTAACAAATTTATAAACTAATACCCATGTTATGAATTTTTATGTATATTAAGTATTATTTTTTCTCTTCATAAGGGTTTGCATTTTATTATTTATGATAGAAAGTTTTGTAGAGCTACATATATTTAAAAACGTTGCAACAAATAGATCTACATAAAATAATATTTGTTCATATTTTCATTGTGATTTAGTGTAAATAATTTTCGAATGCAAGCCTCGTTTTATGAAAGACTTTACTCTTCTCATTTTTCAGAATGAGCAAAATCAAGTTTTAATTTTTTAATCAATATATATCATCAACAATAAATAGTTATGATTTACATTAACAGTAGAAATTAATTTCGAAAGCTAATGCGATATTACTTGTATGAATATGACATGATTTTCATCAATAGCATACGTATTACGAATAGTATTTTCTCGTCTACGCGAAAATGAACAAAGTATGTTATATTTATTCATAAAATTATTTATAACTGTTTTAATCACTATAATTTTGATCTGATAACATTAAGAGAGAAACATGAATGCCATTTCTAAAAAGGTTTGAATTCGGAAAATATTATTACTAAAAAACAATAAAAGTGATACAAATAATTGTTTATTATTGCTTCAATTGTTACTAAATTATTGAATATAGTTATATCAAATTTTAAATAATAAATTATAAAAAATACAATTTTATAGAGAAAAGAAAACCTCTACATAAAAATGCCTACCATGGGTATTTGATCATAAATCTGTTAATGGCAGTGAAAATTATCATTGGTAGTATTTAATCACTTTATCAATCAATCTTAAATTGATTTATAATAATATTTATTGTAAAAACACATTTGTCAGAAGAAAAAGCCCAAAGTAGGTGTTTTGTTTATAGAAATTGTCATTAACAATTCAAATATTTTATTTTTATCATCGAAAATCACTTTTTAAACTATGCTATTAAGGTTTAGTGTGATATAAAAAAAATATGTCTTTGAGTACAATAGCCAAATTGAATATTTGTGTTTAAAATTGTTAATAACCATAATAATTGTTTATTATATAGAGTTTTTAAACACTAACTATCATTTTCTTAATAACTCTCAGCAATTCGTGTTGAAAAAAAATGTTCTCACACAGAAAAAGACATAGTTGACTGTTTGTTCATACCAATAAATAATTATAAAAAATAGTTATTTGAGAATTGCAATTTGATTTAAGAAATGTAATTAATAATTCAATTTAGGTTAATATTTCAAAAGATTCAGTAAATTCAGAGCAAATTATTGAAAATAATTATTCTATAAGTTTGAGTTACAGAAAAAGGCTAGGAAATTGTCGACAGCAGGTTACAATTTTATTGCAATGTTGGCAGAAAAAACTATTACTGTATTTGAATTTTGTATTATTACTCAGAAAACGAATGGAATCCTTCCTCCCCTAAACGTATCCCGTATTTTGTGAATGACCCCCAAGTACCTGTACCAATTTTAATGTTTACCTATATGAGTTAAAGGTAATCAAAGCGGTGGAATCAAAAAATAAAGCCAAGTACGAATATTAGGAAATTTATTAATAGAATTATTTTCTAGGGAAATTAATTAGTTTAATAATAATAATATTATTATGTTGGCACGCTTATATTTATTTATTATTATTTAAAGACAATGATTTACCTAAATAATTTGTTCATCTTTTTTTATATTTCCCTAAAATATAAATTTATTTTTCTTATCGAACAAAAAAATGATTCATTAAACCAATTCATTCAAATTTTGACTACTTTTAACATCAATGAATAAAATATTAAAATTCATGCAGCAACTTATTTTGATAATCGTCAATGACATTATGATTAAAAAACACTCAATAATTCATAAAACACGTATACGGAAAGTGTGATTGTATTCACAATAAATTGATTTCTATTAATTTTTCTTTGGAGAACAAAAACCACTTAGATTACAATTTAAAGGGAAAGCTTTTGTAATCCGGGATCTTTTTCCCACAATTTGAGTGGATCCGCAAACTTCAGGGAATGATAATAACAACTGTATGAGTACCTAATGGGCACTCTTTATAATCATGTTAGTTAAAGCTACGAGGATTTAAACAAATTTAACTTAAGCTCTTTTACTTTCCTTCACCATCCTCGGGATAATGTATAAGTGACGAAACATGTAACATGGAAAAAGAAGTGCTTTAGCCAGGCTTTCATATTTTATCCTTTTTCTCACCAAGAGCCCATTCGGCTTTTCTTTCCTTCTTTTTATGCGGTCTTCCACCGATGCTTTTGTGTCACCCTGAAGGGTCGTAACAATCAACCAACCCTGTCAGCAGACAACCAGCGCCCTGGATGTCACTCCCTTCTGGGATGCAACCATTCCTTCTACAAATATTCTCTCAAGCTTTTTTACTTTCAAGTTATCTCGAGTCTGATCAAAACTCCATCAAAGAAACACTTCTCACTTAAAAAACATTTGTAATCAAGATAGGATTTCAAAGTTCCTAATTTTTCAATAGCGATGCAGTAGGAGGCCCTAACTGCCTAACGCAGCTAAATATATTTCTCGATTTTAAGAATAATATCAGTAATTTTGTTGCATGAAGATATAGAGCAAGTAGTTCGATATTTTAGTTTTACCATATAAATCTTATTAGATTTCGCAGTAAATTCTGAAGGAAATTTTTCAGAATTTGTTCTTCTTTTGATTCAGACAAGATGTTAAAATCCCTCTAAATAACCAATATTGCGATGATACTGTATTCATCTAAAGTGTATGCTGGATACGTGAAATCAAAATTAATTCCGAAAACCAATAGTAACAATTATGAACATTTTCAAGACGCATTGGAAGCGGAATTCCTTAATGAGAAGAATTTAGATAACATAAATTAATTTCCTGATGATCTGGAAGACATCAGTGGTCGTTATGTTAAGTCTAGTGACTCAACAAATTCGATGGCAATATCAGATGAGGTGCCTCTAATATTCTTGCAATCATTAGTTAACGCTTCAGCAAGAAGAGGATCTAAAAATGAAGATATAATACTGAACATTCAACAATCTACTTGTCTATCAATAATGAAGTAAATACAATCAATGTCAACAAATTCAAAATTTGCCTTCAGTAATGGAATCGTTTCTAATTCAATCTTCAAAAATAGGAACATTACCATCGGAAGGTCCGACAATTAACAATTCTGCAGACAAGGAACCATGGTACACACAAAAAAAATTCAGTGAACGTCTGCGGTCATAATCAAAGTGGTGATGATAATAAGTCTTTAAAGGAAAAATCCCGATTTGCGATACCAAAACCAATGAGGGCTCAACTGGTGGGTGTAACAGTGATACTAACGGTGTCATTGATGCTAATGATGTTGCTCCTACAGAAATAGGGTCATTTGAAAATCCATAAGTAGGACATTCAAAACTCTTTTTTCCAATGAAGAATTATCCAACAAAAGAATTAGCACTAATGAGGCTTCTATCAATGAGAAATCCACGTACGGGGTAAGAAACAAAGAGATATCCATCAATGGGGTATTGATCTTAATTAAAAGTGAAGATACTTCCAAACTGTGACACAAGGTTTCTATATTTAAAAAATATTCCGGTTATAGATATTCTTCTATTATGAACAATCTTTATAGAAATTGGTAAAGTATTTTTAAATCAGAGTGTCATGTCAGAGTAGGAAACAAGAGAATTACTTTTTCAGAGTGAATGTTTAGACATTCTAAAAAATAGAATTTCAGCAATTGGAATTAAGCATACAATTTCATATATACTATTGTGTTTCTTAATCTAGTTTTTCAAGCATAACTCAAATTGTGCTTATTTATCGATAGTTTTTGCATTAAAATATCAATCTATTTACTTTTAATTACCTAACAACACTTTATTTTTTACACAATGCTGAAAGAGTATTGATACTAAATTTATACAAAATGAAAAAACAGTTTTATATATAAATTCCTATTGATTGGTAATACATTTTTCCTACGCTTTAAACTCTTCTAAGACAGTTAAATTTTTTTCGATCATGTAGCATCTGGTGACTTATTTAAATGTAGATAAAAAAAAATTTCGCAGTTATTATGGTTTGCTGTTCTCTCTGTAAGAAATAATTAAATAACTTCAAAATTGCTTTGAAAAAAATGTTGGTTTTCATTAAAAAGAAATGTTTAAATGTTTGGAAGCGAGTAATCAAAACTCAATGTATCATGTATCAAAACTTATTAATTTAAATACTACGAATGAACTCACCTCTAGTTTCTATTCACAAATGGAAATCCATTAAGAAGAAAATTATGAATATCATTCGTGACACGAATTGATAGTCCTCCAGTCATATTTTCAAAAAATTCTCCAACACCATTCATAAAACGATCCAAGTTTGCAAGCATTGGTTGCAAAATATTATTATCTTCGTTATTTCTAGCCTCCGTTTTCAATATTTCTGACATTGACATCAATTCTGGTAAGTTCAAATTTTGCATTTCTTTCTGAGGATCCAAACCAAAATGTGAGTTTGGAAATCTTTTGAAGATTTAAGTTCCCTGAAAAATTCGGTAATCCATTCTGGTTGTTTGCACTT